>JADLZL010000330.1:0-16182 GCA_015844335.1 Chrysopogon serrulatus | reverse complement strand
ACCACCAACATTCTTTACGCAGCGAGCCATGCACGGGAATCAGAAACCACTTTGCCACAAGCAAGAACAGCGCCCATGCTTGAAAAATCAAATCCCCGGAACAGCCTGACAAGAAACAACTTTGCCAAGTCAATCAAGAAATCTCCCCACGAGTGAAAGAACCAGCTGCCCTTTGATCAATCAAAGAAGACTTCGTGCGACACTCAAGAGCTTGGCCTCGCATTCCTTACTCACGGGCTTGCCCCAAGTTCTCGTCAAGCCCGACCTTTGGTAAAGCACACTCGGCAAAGCAGAGCTCGACTTCATTTGCCTGCGGGATAGAGAAGAGAGTACATATAAGGAAATATTACAACTAGAGCGGAGACCCTGGATTAGGAAGCAAAGCAATTTGAGGGAAAGGAATGGAGGAGGGACTTGCTACCTTAGGGATGAGCGCGGAGACCTCGAAAAGATGCGAGGTCGGGACAACTGCCGAGGGGCACTACGGCCAGAAGTGAGATCCTTTGCAAGATCAAGCTGAATGAGAGCTAGAAGGAATTTGCGGTGAGAAAGAGCCGATTGAGATCCACATAGGCATTTTTGCCGAACCGCAGTGACATCTCTGAGGCGGATGCTCACCGGTCGAGCAAATGCCGGCCAAGGAATAGAAGTGTGGGCACGCCCGGAGGCGAGGTGGGGGATGGCCGAGGAGGCGAGCACACCTCAGCGGCGAGCGAAGCCACGGCGGCGCTAGGTTTTTGTTGGAGGCGGCGCACTAGCGGTGAGCGGTTACCATGGCGCGGCTTGCTAGCGGCGGGAGCTGCAGTGGCTGGCGAGCTGGCTGTGGCGCAGCGTGAAGCGGCCGTGATGGCGTCGGCGTCACGGAGTGCGTGATGAGTGCGGTTTGCAAGAAGGCGGAAGGCGCTTGGCGGCGGTTCGGCGTCGAAGAGCAGAGCGCGGCGGTTGAATGAGGAAGGAGGAAAAGGAAGCGGGCCCCGCGTAGCCGAGAAGAAGTTCCTGCTTGCCGTTTAAATGGCGGCCGGGGCCGCGTCCTCGAGGATCGAGCGCCCGAGAGCAGTGGTGTCCGGTCACAACTTCGAAGAGCTCAAATCGGTCAATCTTTGGCCAGGGCCAGCGTCCGTTGCTCGTGGCCGGGGCGCACCTCGAGGAGTCCCGTTGAGCTCCCCGATATCGGCCAGGGCCTTTCCCAAGCGACCCGGGCAGTTCGGTGCCAAAATTTTTTTTGCGGCCGGGCCAGCCGGGCCGAGTCCGGTCGAGTCCGTCCAGCGTCCGTGCACCTCGAATGCTTTTTTTTCTTCTTGTTTCTTGCCCAGAACTTTCCCAACCTTGTCCCAACTTTTTAAGATCCAAATAAGCACCAAATTGGGGCTACTGCCTCTCAAACCCTCAATTTTGAAAATATTTTTGCCTTAGGCTATATGCATTTAAGCGAAAATAGAGCGATAAAATTGAGCGAGGGAGACATCGTATGGCCGCAAGCGGGGTATGTAACCAATAAAAGCGTCAAATGCCCCAGCCCGTTGGGCCGAGACACAGCGGATACTCAAGCTTAAGCGAAAAGCGAAAAAAAAAACTTTTGTACATATGCAATGCATTACTTGAATTTGAATACAATTAAGCTTTACAGGTTTGTCCTTGATTAAACCTTTTTCACGCTTTGGGCGGTTATCTGCTCAATTGTGAAATTATTACATAAATTTAAACATGTTTATAATGACCCACAAATACATTACAACCAAACAACACAAACTCATCTTTTAGTGAAATTACTTAGATCAAAGAACACATTAAGCCCATTCCTCAACGCAAAACGGTAAGCACAAATACAGGTTTTGTGAAGATATCTACCAATTGATCTTAAATTCTTTCCTCAAGAGATATATCTCCTTTTTTTACCTTGATCTCTAAGAGGAAGTGACGGATGTTAGCAGTGCAAGTGTTGAACGGATTGTTAGCAAGTTTTACGGCACTCATTATCACACAACAAAGGTACACCTTTTTTTAGAACTACACCATAGTCTAGAAGGGTTTGCATCATATAAAGGATTTGTGCACAACAAGCTCCAGGTATATACTCACCCGGCGATTGACAATACACACTATTTTGTTTCTTTGAGGGACCAAGACACTAGTGATCTACCAAAATGGCACCCTCCCATGTGCTTTTCTATCAACCAAGATAATCCGAATCGGAATAACCCAAGGTTAAAAACTAACTCCTTTTGGGATACCAAAGGCCAATGCTTGGTGTGTGTTTAGGTGTACCTAAGGATTCTTTTCACGACAACTAAGTGAGCCTCCTTAGGGTTAGCTTGGAATCTAGCACACATACACACGCTAAACATGATATCGGCCTAGATGCGATCAAGTATGACAAACTACCAATCATAGAACGGTAGAGAGTTTGGTCCAACTCTTACCTACCCTCATCTAGGTCGAGATGTCCATTTGATGGCATTGGAGTCTTGATGGGCTTACATTCATCCATATTGAACCTCTTGAGAAGATCCTTGGTATACTTTTTCGAGAGATGAAATTCCCTTCTCTCATTTGCTTCACTTGAAAACCAAGAAAGAATGTAAGCTCTCCAATCATAGACATCTCGAATTCCTTCTCGACATCAAATCACCAAATTCTTTGCAATAGTCTTCATTTGTAGAGCCAAATATGATATCATCAACATAGACTTGACAAATGAAGATATCTCCATTAAGCTTCTTGGTGAATAGTGTGGTGTCCACCGTCCCGATCTTGAAACCCTTCTCAATAAGGAAGTCCTCAAAGGCGCTCATACCAAGCTCTTGGGGCTTGCTTTAGCCCATATAATGCCTTGGACAACCTATAAACATGATTAGGATATCTAGGGTCTTCAAACCCGGGAGGTTGATCAACATAGACTAGTTTATTTATGAAGCCATTTAAAAATGCACTTTTCATATCCATTTGAAAGAGTTTAATGTTGTGATTAGATGTATATGCAAGGAGGATCTGAATGGCTTCAAGTCTTGCAACCGGTGCAAAGGTCTCTCCAAAATCTAAGCCTTCAACTTAAGAGAACCCCTTTGCAACTAGTCTTGCCTTGTTCCTCACAATTACACCTTGATCATCTTGCTTGCTTGCGGAACACCCACTTTGTTCCAATGACTCTTGCACCCTTGGGTCGCTCTTCAAGTGTCCACACTTGGTTGCGGGGTGAAGTTGTTCAACTCTTCGTACATGGCATTCACCCAATCCGGATCTTGAAGAGCTTCATCTATGCTAGTAGGCTCAATGCAAGAGACAAAAGAGTGATGTTCAATAAATGATACATATTTTTTTGAGAGCGAGTCATTACACCCCTTGTGTCGGACTTCCGATGATGAGATCTTGTGGATGTGCTTGGAGTAGAGGAGTTGTCCTTCTATCAACCACTTTGGGAGGAGGTTGTGGAGCATCAATATCTTGAGCTTGTGCCACTCTTTCTTCATGGGAGATTGGAGTGTCTTCATTTGGATTTCTCCCATCTTTATCATCATCTTGTGGCACACCTGGATGAAGAGGGTTGATCTATCACTTGCACTTCATCTTCATCCTCCTTTGGCTTGATGTCTCCGGTTGGAATATTCTTCATAGCCTCCCTCAATGGTTCATCACCTACATCATCAAGATTCTCATGTGCTCCTTGGGAGCCGTTAGATTCATCGAACTCCACATCATATGTTTCTTCTACCAAACCGGTGGCATGGTTGAATACTCGATATGCTTTGGACTTCAATGAGTAACCAACAAGAAAGCCAATATCACAACGTCTTTGAAACTTCCCTAGGTGTTGCCGCTTCTTGTAGATGTAGCATTTGCAACCAAACACCGGAAGAAAGAAATATCGGCTTCTTCCCATTGAGCAACTCATGCAGTCTTGTTGAACCACCGGTGAGGAAACAATCTATTGGCCGCATAACATGCGGTGTTGATAACTTCGACCCAAAACCTCTCCGGGTGTGTTGTACTCATCAAGCATTGTTCTTGCAAGGGTGATTAGTGTCGGTTCTTTCTCTCTACTACACCATTTTGTTGCGGAGTGTAAGTTGAGGAGACTTCATGCTTGATCCCAACTTTATCACAATATTCTTCAATGTTTGTGTTGTCAAACTCTTTTCCATTATCACTTCTTATCTTCTTAATCTTGGTTTCAAACTCATTTTGTGCTCTCTTGGCAAACTTCTTGAATGATGGAGTGGCTTCGGTTTTTGTCATGAAGAAAGAATACCCATGTGTATCTTGAATAGTCATCAACAATCACTAGACAATATAGGTTGCCTCCCAAGCTCTTGTAGGTTGTAGGTTTAAATAAATCCATATGAAGTAGCTCTAGCACTTTGGATATTGACATGAATGCTTTGGAGGGATGAGTGTTAGCAACTTGCTTTTCCCGGCTTGACATGCACTACAAAAGCTTATCCTTCTCAAAATACAACATCCTTCAAACCTCTAACCATATCTTTCTTCAATAGTGTCTTGAAAGTGTTCATTCCAACATGAGCAAGCCTCCTATGCCATAACCAACCAAGTGATGTCTTCATGAATAAGCAAGTCTTCAAGTTTACATCTTCAGAGGAGAAATCAACTAGATAGAGATTGTTGTATCTAAAACCCTTGAATATCACTTGATGATCATCTTTCTTTGACACAACCACTTCCTTCTCGGTGAATAAGCATTCAAAGCCAAGATCACACAATTGACCAACGGATAGCAAGTTGAAGCTCAATGATGCAACAAGAAGCACATTTGAAATTGAATGATCATTTGATATAGCAATCTTTCCCAACCCTTGTACTTTGCCTTTTGAGTTGTCTCCAAATGTAATCTTCTCTTGATTATCAACTCCTTCATCTAGTGAGGTGAACATACATGAGGATCACCGGGTCATATGTTGAGTGCAACCACTATCAATAACCCAATGACTTCCACCGTCTTGTAGTTCACCTACACACATTAGAGATCAAGCTTGTTGTTTAGGGACCCAAACTTGAGAGGGGCCCTTAACTTTCTCAACTAGTGACTTTGCAACCCAAATTTGCTTAGGCCTATTCTTGTTGGGAGGACCTAAGAATGTGACTTGAACTTTTCCACTTTCTTTCTTTCTAAGAATGTAGTGAGCATTGAAGGCAAAGGGTCTAGCATGCTTGGGCAAGGGTTGTGGAGGTGGAGTTTCACACTCATGAGCAAAGTGACCTTCTTGACCATACTCAAAGCATCTCTTTGGCTTGGGCTTTGGATTGTAATGTTGTTGAGCCTTGACTTTCTTCTTTGTTGAGCCAAGAAACCAATGCCACTTCTATCCATCTTCATGACGGTGTTCATGAGTAGCTCACTTTGAAGAAAGTTGCCTCGAGAGAACTTTTGCAATCCAATTTTCAAGTGATCCTTCTCTAACTTGAGTTGCTTATTTTTTCTCTTTTTAGCTTCTCTACATCATGATCAACTCTTGTAGCACCAAATGCACAACTCTTCTCAAAGTTGAGCCTTTTGATCTCCTCTTTGAGTGACTCAATCTCTTGATCAATCTCATTGTTGCATTCTTGAGTCTCAATGACAATGGTGTTGGTGGATGACAACTTCTCAAGATCTTGCTTTAGCTTTGCATTCTCATTCTTGATCTTGACATAGTCATCATAATGCTCGGCCACAACAACTTGCTTGCCTTTGCCACTAGAACCTTGCTCAATGCTCTCAATAATCAAATCATCACATGATGTGGCTATGTCAATCTTAACAACATTGTTAGTAGCATCATGTGTTTCATCGGATAAAAGATCATATGAAAGCACAAGGTTATCATGGTTAACTTTGAGAGTTGTATACTCTTCCTTAAGCAAGTTGTATCTAATGTTGAGCTCATTGTGTATCTCCTCAAGTTTATCATGTTTTGCTCTAAGCTCTTGTAGGGATTGTTTGAGCTCCTTGAGAGAGGATGACACAACCTTATTTTCTTCTCTAAGCTCATCACTAGGTTTTTTGGCTATGTCATATTTAGCAAGAAGAGATTCATTCTCAAGTTTTAGCTTTTCATTTTTAGCTCTCGTCTTTCTAATGATTTTAGAGTAATCATTTAGCAAGGTGACAAGTTCATCATATGAAGGTGCTTCAAATTCATTGTCACTATCACTACCACAATCATCATCACTATCATCATGGGTGTTTTGTACCTTCCGATCACCTTTGGCCATAAGGCATAGGTGTGTAGGGGATGATGGTGGTGAAGGCGCGTGGAGGTAGTGAAGTCCCAATAACAAAGAGCGGCCACCTTCTCTTTCTCATCATCACTATCGTCGGATGATCCACCACTTGATGATTCAATGTCCGTGAGCCAATCACCCACGATATAAGCCTTGCCACCCTTCTTGTGGAACTTGTTCTTCTTCCAATCTTTCTTCTTGTATGGCTTATCTTTCGTCTTCTCATCATCATCATCGTCACTTGAATCATTTTTTCTTGCCCTTGAACTTGTTCTTGAACTTGTTTTCTTGGGCTTCGGACATTGATGAGCAAGATGGCCAAAGTTCACCACAATTGTAGCAATCCATCTCGGAGATAGGCTTCCTCTTGCTACTTGTGAAGAACTTCTTCTTCTTGAGTCAAACTTGGCGCCACTCTTGTTAAGCTTCTTAAGCATCTTTGTGGTCTTCCTCACCATGAGTGCAATGTTTGCATCATCATCTTTATCGTCACTTGAGCTTGTAAGAACAATCTCAATTGCTTTGCCCTTGCTCTCCTTCTCTTGGTTGGCCTTGAATGCCAAATCTTTCTTCTTAGCGGAAGAAGAGCTTTCTTGCGGAGTGATGTGCATGTACATCTCATGTGCATTGATCTTCCCCAAGACTTGGGTTGGTGTAGTGGTGGAAAGATCACCTTGATAGAGCACCGTGACAATGTGGCCATACTTGTCAATTGGAAGGACACACAAGATCTTTCTCACAACATCGGATGGTGACATTTGTGTGAGTCCAAGTCCATTGAGCTCCTCTACAATGACATTCAAACGAGAGTACATTTCATTAGCATTCTCATGAGGAAGCATGGCAAATGAATTAAACTTTTGCATAACAAGATGATAGTGTTCCTCACGCTCACTCTTGGTTCCCTCATAGAGCGCACAAATATTTTCCCAAAGATCATGGGCATTTTGTGGTTCCGGACCGGTTGAACACATCTTTGCAAAGACCTCTAAAGATGATGTTTTTGGCCTTTGCATTCCACTTCTCACTTTGTTTTCCTCATCTTGTGTGAGGTGTGCGGCATCTCTAGGTCTTGGAAAACCTTGAGTAGTGGCTCGAAGCGTTAAGATCTTCGGCCTCAAGATATTCCATGCGAATCTTCCAATAAGGAAAGTCATCGCCCTCGAACATGGAAGGAGGTCCATTCCCTCCGTTCATCTTTTCTCTAGGCGGTTAAGCCTAAATCAAAAGCACGAGGCTCGATACCAATTGAAAGGATCAAGATGCCCAAGAGGGGGTGAATTGGGCTTTTCTAAATTTAATCGCAGCGGTAAAAGCCTAACGCTTAGCCCATTTCACCCCTAGTGCCTAAATGTGTTCTCTATGACTCTAGGACACAAAAGTTATGCTCCCTAGGTTCCAAACCCTACTCTAGCATGGCAATTCTAGCAATGTAAATACAAAGAAGTAAATGCGAGAATGTAAATGCTCAAAGTAAGGAGAGGGGAGAGGAACGCGGGCGATGTTTTCCCCGAGGTATCGGAGAGTCGGCACTCTCCACTAGTCCTCGTTGGAGCACCAGCGCAAGGGTGTAGCTCCCCCCTTGATCCGCGCAAGGATCAAGTGCTCTCTGAGGATAATTCTTAAATCACTCCGGCCTTTGCGGTGAATCCCCCAAAACCGCTCACAAGATGAGATGGGCCATCCACAATTACCACACCGGATGATCACCATGCTCCCAATCGCCACCGAGCCGTCTAGGTGATGCCGATCACCAAGAGTAATAAGCAAGAACTCTCACTTGACCAAGACTAGCCTAATGAGATGAGTGGATGCACACTTGCTACTCTCTTTCCACTAATGAGGTCCTAAACAATGGATTAGCAAATCTCTCAACCTCACTAGGGCTCTTGCACTCTCAAGCACTCACAAGGTGTTCTTCAAAGGTAGGAATGAGCAAGAGACCTCAATTGAATGAGGTAAGGGAGTATATATACCCCCACATAAACCCCCACATGAAGAAGGGTATTTCAAGGCGGTTTTAAGGTCGGCCGGGGCGCGTCCGTCAGGGCGACCAGACGCGTCGATAAAATGCATTGCGGCTAGTACCTGCTGGGCGTCCACACTAACCGGGCGCGCGTGTCGGAGTCCGGTCCACCATGGCCGGACGCGTCCGTCGATTTTCCCTCTACGGACCTCTACGGTAGTGGCCAGGACGCCACGACCCCAGTCGGTCCGGTCTCTCGGTCCAGCATGGACCACTTGAGCTGATGGCACCGGGCGTCGGTCCCCTTTGGCACCGTCACTTTCACTCTGGCACCCAGCTACAGCGGCGGGGCAGCGTCCGTTGATCCTCGGCGTCGGTCAAGCCAAAATGGCTCCGAAAGACTTCCGTTTAGCGACCTCTAGCATGGCTTTGACTCTGCCGATCTTTGGGCCAATTCTAGAGCTGCCTAGGACTAGAATGAACAGAGTGCACCGCACCCAACTCACTAGACTCACCTAGATCAAGTTACCCATTCAAACCCCTCTTAATAGTACGGCCAAAGGTAAAAACAAAGTCCTAGCTACTCTAAGTGTCTCTCCAACGCCAAACGACACTTAGAACTAGCCGCCTTAACCTTGTCGTCCATCCTTTGAAAACCCGAAAACGATCTCGATCGTCGGGGCATGAATACCATTGATTGCCCAATCAATCACCATTATCGTGACCTAACTCAAATTGTTTTACGCAAAACACGTTAGTCACAATAATCTTACGTTGTCATTAATCAAACCCACTAGGGGCCTAGATGCTTTCAAGAATCGATGCAAAATTGACTGAAGGTGGATCCAAAAGGTTTGTAGTTCATAAAGGTGATATCTTCGCTGCAATCGGAACAACTTAATTAGGTGTTGATGGTAGACTTTAAATCATTGGTTTCCAAGGATGTGCTTAGCTACTGCAAGATGTTTGACCACACAAGATGTTTCATCGCCCATGCCTATAATAATATCAAAACCATGATGCACATAAGATATTTTTTCATCGTTAAAGTAAAAAATACAAGTAAGCATGTGGATTTTAAAACCCATAGCAATGCATGGGAACCTAGTATAGTATAAATGTGACAATGAGAAAACTAAAGTCCAACGGTATTTAACATAAAAATTCTACTGGAAAGAAAAAGCACAATGCAAAATTAATTATGGATTAAAATTCAACAAATGTATTGTTATAAGGGAAGAAAATCTTAAGCCAAAGAACATACCTTTAGGCTCATCACAATAATCTTGTTTGGACTACTTGAATCTTTGTGCCACGTAAAAGTGGTTCATGCTAGCCATAGTTAGTTCCTCCTAACCTAAAAAGTTAAAAAGGAATCAAGGCGTCGTATATACAAGCCATGAAAACATATAAACAGGGACAATTTGTTGTCATCGGTGCCAATCCCGACTGTGAAGGTTGAGTAGTTCAATGTACTAATGGACAGCTAGTTGAATAGCTCAAGGAGGATCGAGCATAAACTGGATTTTTGCATGATTATACAAAATACATCATCAACTTGATATGTCCGCTTCTTTGAGACATTCCAAAGACACAATCAAGTATAAGAGAAACTTCATAGAAAGTCTCACGCTTACGGTACCCTCCCAAAGAAAACATCCTAATCAACAAATTAAATAAGCAAACATCTAGCACAAGACCTTCAGAACACATTGCACGGGCAGGGTCGTACATATTTCCATCTTTTTTGCTTTTACCAACCAATTATTCGAGGCAAAAAAATGATCGAAACCAAACATCCTTCTGAATATTCAAGAAAAAAACTTTGATTGCCGCACCAAACTCTTGCGCTTTGCGAACTGTCAATTACCATACCAATGGTAAAGTTATTTGGACAAACATTTCTACTAGTCATATCCATATAAGTTTGCAACATTTCATGTAGATCTCGACCATGCACAAACCATGAATCAAAGTATTGAATGCCCGCGGCATCATATTCAATCCCCTTATTATCCAATAGGCATTATGCCACCTTGAATTTTCGAGCCCCTACAGAGGCTCGGGATTGCAATAGTGAAACTAAACATATCGGCCCAATTCCTTCTTTACAAGATCAACCAACGGCTTGACACTCTAGCAAAATCACCGGTGTCGCGAGCCTACTCATCGAGTGTTATAGCGAGAACACATCAACATTCCAGTGGAGCTCTTCGCTATATTCTAGAAAGGACACTGCTTCTGAAACATTGAATCAAGGCACAAGCAATCGAAGAGAATATTCACTGTCTCAACGGTCATGGACACTCCTCTGCTAAGCATAACATCTACTTGCCGGAATGCCTCATCCAAGAAACCCATTCTCGCATAGGGAAGACATGTAAATATTATAGGTAACGGCATTCGGCGTCCACCCCTTAGCCTCACTCTCCCCAAATCCGTTCCACCTTGCCAAATTCCCCCACACCACAAAGCCCCTGGATGAGCACACACTTTGTATGAGATGACATCCGATTAAGTCGCGCACCGACTTGGATCATGGGTATCAACTAACCTCTACGCCTCGAGGACCCCTGCCACGGTATCCGTGCGGTATCGCGGTGTAGGAGGCGGATGGTGGGGCGTACGCCTTCCTCTAGCATCTTTGTCAAGGACGCCCCATGCCTCGTCCAACCACTTTGGGAATCGCAGAGCATCCAAATGAGGCGATTGTATGTGGCGGCGGGCGCACCCCCATGGCGGCCATGGTTCCGACTTCCGAAGAAGGCGCGGTATACCTTGACTCGGATGGGGCAGCGTCGATGGACTTGAGTAGCGCGTGAAGGCGGAGGTTGTGGGTCCGGGCCGAAGCAAGGAGGGAGAAGGTGTCCAACGCCGGGCGCTTTCTTCTTTGGAGGCGGGCGAGGGAGGAGATGAGCCATGAGCGTGGTGAAGAGTGGCGCCAGTAGGCGGGAAGGAAGGGAGCGGAAGAGGCGGGAGAACGCCATTGTGGCGGCCCGAGAGTAGGCGGACATAAGGCGCGTAAGCGGTGGGAGTGAGAGCGAGACCTGCTGCTGGCCAGCGGTGAGCCGAGGGCGGCGAGTGAGTGGCGAGGGAAGCGGCAGCGGATAGGAAGACCATACACCTTTGGATACGGTAAAAAGCTGCCGGTACCGGGTTTTGGCGTCTGAAAACCTCCGCGGCGGGTCACGGGAAACCGCCCGGCTCATCCGGGGAAGGGAGGCTCGGCGCCAAATCAGGCGCGATGCAGGGCGTCGCCATCGCTTGCCCCAGCCCCCTGCAGCAGACGGAGGAGAAGATGACCGGCTCGCTGACAGAGAGAGGAGGGAGGAGCGCCCGCCCGCGCCGTCGCGAGGTGCTCCTCGCGCCCATCCGCGGCGAGCTCGCTCCTCGCCACGCGACAAAGAGAGGAGGAGGACGCCGCCGTGCGGCGCCGTCAGCTATGTCGCCATTACCGTGGCAGCGCCGAAAGTCAAGCTAGAAGCGTCGCCATGAGCTGCGGCGCCCGAGGCCGTGCCGGCGAGCAGCAGCGCGAGCTCCGCCACGCAGCGGCCAGCGCAGCATGCTCCGCCTCGCCCGCTGCGAGGCGTCGCGTGAGGCATGCTCCGCCTCACGCCCCTGCCCGAGCCGTCGCGAGGCTCGAGCTCCGCCCAGCGCGCGCGCTCCGCCTCCCGCCTACGAGCTTCGCCCGTCGTCGCAGTCCACTCGCCAGCGCCGCGAGCTTCGCCCGTCGCGCCGCCCGCCCAGCGTCTCGGGAAGGAGCGGCCCTGCTGCCGAGGAAAAGGCGGCTGCCGCCCGCCAAAAGCTCACCGGCCCGCATCCGCGAGCTTCGCCCGGCGCGACGCCACGCTTCGCCGAGACGCCGCCCGCAGCGCTTCGGCCGCCCGTCGCCCAGCGACCCACGCAGCGGGCGAGGCGGCCGCCTCCCGCTCGCGTCTCGAGCTTCGCGTAAGCCGCCGCCCGCACCCTCCACCTGCGGACCTCAGCGCGCGCGAACGCCGCCCTCGCGCCAGCTTCGAAGCCGCCGTCAGCCGCGGCCTCCAGCCCGGCTCCACCTCACGGTAGCTGCCGCGCCACCCCGGGGGAGGGCTCACACCGGCCGGGGAGGGAGAAACGCCGGCCGAGAGAGAGAGAGAGAAATGAGTGGGGAGAGAGGGTGCGGTTGGATAAAAAGGGGAGGTGAGGTGACATGTGGGACCCGCAACGGGTAGTTGGAATGGAGGATGATATAGAGTATGGATGGTTGCGGAGAAAAATTGATTTAGAGGACGGAATCTTGATGATCGGGATAAAATATTCCTTTTAGAGGATGCATATAGAGTATGACGAGTGCGGATAGCCGAAGGAGGTGAGCTTGCGGTCAAAGGACAGCGGTGCGGTAAGGCTATCCGCACTCATTATAATCCTCTATTTCCATCCTCTATATATTTTTTGTTATCAACATTCTCTTCTCTATACATGTTTCTTCCGCATCCATCATCCTCTATATCTCATACTCTATACTAACTACCAATAATGGCCCCACTTGTCATTCTCTATAAATTTTATCAAATATATCTATGTGGGATCTTGTTTTAAAGAATTTATTGAAACAAATTTAATGGTGCAATCAAATTTAATTTATTTTTTTGGTTTGTGAGTTAAAACATAATTTTGCTTTTTGTAAAAGGTAGGGTCCACCATTGGATGTTGTCCCGCCCATGCACCGGCTCTCCCTGCATGCTTGTGGGACCTTTTTTTTGTCCTTTAGCGAAGTCTCGCTACTTCTTGCCCCGAAGTTTGACCAGGACGCGCTCCCGCCTGTTTGGATCTTTGTAGATGCGTAGCGTATCCGGTGCGTAGTTTTTTCCTCTATTCATCTCCTGCAGGACTAGGTAAAGGACGCGAAAAGATAGCCTAAAAGGGTCAAGCGCATAGGAGGCGAGGTTAAATTTGTTGACACGTGGCCACGATCTGTGGACCGGACACCACACTAGACGTGTCCGATCTTCTTGACATCGGTGTTCGGTCGAAGAAGTAGTTTGTAGGGCGTTTGAGTAGCGGTTAAGTGCTTTGTGTGGCGCCTATTTAAGGTATGTGGTCAGTTTAAGGAGTCTCTTTTGATATTTTGCATCTTTGGACATCTCTTAGAGCTAAACAAACCTTCTCCCACAGTTCCTATGCATATTGATTGATCTAGAGAGATTGGAAGGGTTTCTAGTGCATTTGACAAGTTATTGATCATCTAGTGATACTAGAGAGCGTTCTTGCTGCGTGTGAGCCTATTACTCTTGGTGGTTGCCACCACCTAGAAGGTTAGAGCAGTGGATCCGAAGCTGAACAAACTTGAAGATTATTCTTAGCCAATCTGGAGGATTTGTGAGGGGTTCTTGACCTTGCCCCCATGGAAGATCGCAAAAGATACCGTAGTGGATTGCCCTTGACTTATGTAGCCTCTTCTTGTGGTGATTCTTGCAAATAGTCTAGTGGAGTCTTGGTGTGTTGCCAATTAGCCTTGAATCCTAAGAGAGAGAGAGAGAAGAACATAGCGTGTTGGCAAGCATGCGAACCTTGGGTTAAATTGGCATCTTGTTCTTCATCCGGATGATCCATCTAGATCAATTAGTGTCTATTGATTAATTGGATCATCTTAAGGTACTATATTGATTTGATAAGACGGTGATTGGCTACAATCCACAAGGCACAGTTTGCATACTCTAAATCCCTCTCCTTTACTTTCGAGCTAGTAGGATATTATGATTGCTTTGGGTGCCTTAGTATATTAGGGTGCTAGAATTGGTGAGGAGTCTTGCAACCCTAAGTAGGTTAGTGCAACGCCCGGCCGCCATCTTATTTACAAACCGGTGTGTTTAATGGTTTCAAGGAAATTTTTATAGCTTATTCACCTCTCTCGCCATTTAGGACCTATCACTCCCTTTTGTCCTAAAAATATAGTTATATATCCGCACACACTTTTTCCATGATCATACCAAATTGACACGTATTTCATTAAAAAATAGAAGTTTTAGTATAATGAACGAACGGTAATCAAAGGGATTACCATGAACTCAAAGGAAAGAAAAATGGGGAGGGAGGATCCTCCGCCTCAAAACCTAACCGCCGATTGGACTTGCAGAAAGAAAAACATCAATGCTAGATTGCTAACCCAGGTGACATAGCCGCTGTGGAAAAATATCCACCAAGAGGAGACGATGAACATCCGTGTAGCACGCAACAAAGCATCGCGTGAAGTATCCACAATCATGACCTATAGAAACTATAATTTGCCCTTTAGTAAACCAGTCCTACTGCATATACGCCCGCGGGTACTGCATATATGCAACAAGTCAAATGAACCACTACTCTTTCCGTTCTAAAACCATGTTTTTAAATCGCGCTAAATTTTTTCGCGGCGAGGCTTCTGGGCGCTATGTGCCGCTATAGCGCCACTATAGCTTCGCTTCGCGTGAGGCTTCTTCGCTTATGTGCCGCTATAGCTATAGCTTATGGCGGCGCTATAGTGGCAGCTATTCGACGCAGCGCCACATAGCTTACCCTTATATAAGCGCCGCTATTGCGCCGCTATAGCGCTTATTTTAATACACATGGAAAAAACAGCAAAACAGTTCATAATAATTCATATAAGTTCATAAGTTCATAAATGATAACTTGATAAGTCATAATATGATGATAATAATAAGTTCATAACTCATCCACAATCCACAAGAAAACCAAAATAGCAAAATCACATGGACACAAAGTACTTGACAATTGACATTTTTGGTCCAAAAGGGAAACACCGATAAGCGGCAATTTAGCGCTATGGCGCTTATAAGCGCCAATAAGCGGCTATAGCGTATAATAGCGCCAATAAGCGGCCGATAAGCGTGAAAATGAGCAATAACTTTAAGGCATGTCCTTTCTCCCGCTTATAGCGCAGCTATAAGCGCCCAAAATAGCGTGCCATTTAAATGCGTGGGTTCTAAATTATAAGTCACTTTGACTTTTTGGTACATCCATTTTGCTATATATCTAAATATAATAATGTTAATGCGATACATGCTTGAAATAGATAGACTCTAATAGATGTATCATGCTCTATTATTGTCATAGAGAGGCATCCTCTGTTGTTCTTTTTACACTTTGCTTCTACTCTAATGGTAGCACCCAAATGAGAAGGCCCCAAAGGAAATTTCTCAAAGATAGACACAGACTAAATGGACCCATTAGGTCATCTGTGGGAGGGAAGCCTTGGATCGGAGAAAGCTGCGGAGTGGGAGGGCAGCCAGGGAGAGTTTGGCTCGTCGGGGGAGTGGGGACGGGCGGGAGAAGAGTTTAGGGCTTGAGGAGGGGCAACGGCGAGGAAGAAGTACATACATGAGTAAGAGCCGCTACGGAGTGCAGCTCGTGGGTGAAGCAGCAGGAAGGGATACGGCAGGGCCGTCCTCGGCTTGGCCAAGCTAGATCCGTGAATCTTGGTTGCCTGTGACTCACACGAGGCGGGCGGGCGACGAACCCACTCCCAATGGCGGCCTCTCTGCCTCTCCCCTATCGATGGATGTCGCGCCAGGCAGAATGCAGTGGGGAAAGAGTCTCCCTAGGCTCGCGCCCTTGGGCAGAGGCGGCCTACTCCGTGAAGCCGAACTTACACCTAGGGAGGAGGGAGGTGGAGGAGGCGCATCGGTCTTGGCGGCCTTGGCCAGCGGGAGAAAAGACAATCTGGCAGCTAGATGGGGGCGAGGTGTTGAGCCAACTTGAGTGGGATCTGAGAAAATTTTTGTGGCTTCAAACCAAATTTCGGAGCTCTAGTAGAGCTGTTGGAGACATATTTTTATTTGACTGAGTCTTCATATTTAACTACTGAGGCTTAAATAGGCCCCTCTAAAGTTGTTCTTAGAAGTAAAGATAAAATATAGATAATGTCGTATTTGTTATATATATGGTTGTGGTCTAAGGGGAGTGCGCGCTGATACAGGAATGCTTTTTGCTTTTTCACGTTATGCTGATGCCTCCCACTCCTT
>JADLZL010000329.1:0-103074 GCA_015844335.1 Chrysopogon serrulatus | reverse complement strand
CACAAAACTTAACCACGACGGAAAATATCATCAACGGACTCGTGGAAGGATCCGGTAAGACACTAGAACGGCCGGAGAAGCTGGAGCCTACCTCGGTAGGGCCGGCCGCTCCCATCGCTGCCTTCTCCCCCTTCCACGGCCTTCCACCACTGGAGTATTCCTCCACGCTTTGAGGATCAATCTTGGCCCTACGTGAAGTCGGTTTGATCCAACGCCATCGCTTTCTCCACCGGCTATAAATACGCGTTCCGCACCCCCAGTGAGCAATTAGGGTTTTGCCTCAATTCATTTGTCGAGATTAGACTAGAAGCTAGGGTTTCCGTGAGATTAGAATTAGAGCTCAGCTTCAAGTTCTAGGATTAAGCAGGCTTATTTACTCAAAACAAAAGATAATAAAATTTATATGGTTTATAAGAATTTTGATAATGAGTATGAGCTGCCAAATAAAGAACTTGGTCTCTACACCATAGAGAGTTTTGTTTTTGACTTGTAGACAGGTAGGACGACTGTTGGGAGGAGTCCCTCAGCACGCTTTGCTGGGACACAGAGACCGAGCTATCAGGGAGCAGATTCTACACCGCAGGGACCAGCATACAACGTGATACTATGGGCCAAGGATCAGCCACAGCCGCCAATCAGACCACTCAGCCATGGACACACCACTTTTGCATGGGAGGGTTACACCTCTTATCGAGGGAGAGAGAGTCATCTTCGGGATGGGGACAATGGGAACAAGGTAATACCTCTTTTTTTCACAGGGAGACCGCATGAGAGAGGACGAGCATCCTTCTTACACGCCTTGCGTGCATAGATTTTGAACACCGGTGGCCCATTTGTATTCCATGCACCCCCAGAGGACGACTACTACCAGCCTCCAGAGCAGCACGGACGACCTTTAGCGACATATGGTGGAGCCCTTCTTTTTGACCGCTTTTGGCAAATGACTAGCTTGGGGGAGGGTCCGCAGAGGATTCAGACCATGTTGGACCACATAGTGGCGTGGCGACACCGATGGATAACAGGGTGAGCACACTGCAACAGTTCATAATCAGGGGCAGGAGACCCATGCACTTTTGCTTCAGAGTCTAGGACTCGAGTATCCACCACCACCAACAGAGCAGTGAGATAGCTTGGGGGAGGACCCCCGCAAGGTGAGCACACTTTACCTTTGTATATATTTATCCTTTATTTTCAGCATTTACTTTCTTGTTCTTAGCTACTTAAAAAAATAATATATATGCAAAACCAGGAAAACCAAATAAAAATGTCTTTATTATTTTCTTTAAATTTCTACAATTTAATTCATGCATGATAAAAATGAAAACCCAAAAATAGAGTGTGTAAAAAGGTATACTTTAATTTTCAGTTGTTAGTAGAACTTGAAGGCTAGACTTCTTTGAGCTATTAAAAAATCAAATATGATTTCCTTCACATGCTTAGTATTTAAATCAAGATTCTCCTACAGATTGAATGAAGTTGTCCTTATATGAAAATTTATTCTGAAGCTTGATATCTGTGGGTAGCATATTCTTGACCCTAAGTCTAGGTAATTATTGGACATGATTAGAGAAGGTTAAGTCTTTGTTTATCTTACTCTTAAAAATGCTGAAATTGAGATTTACTTTTTGAAAAATGCAAAATGCTATATAATGAGATCTTGTATGACAATGCTAAATTCCTACCAGAGCCATATATTGAATATTTAGGCTAGAAAGCCTTCTACTTAATATTGCTTGTCATTTCATTGAGTTTAATCAATCTTTGTGACCCGAATGAGAGACTTGTCATGCTTTTTAAAATCAAGATTCACTTGCACTCCACTTCTTATATATGCACTACTCTACACTGGAGTAGACGCAACAACATGCCAGTCCACTCTTGTCGAAAAAATGTTTTACTCCTACACTGAGAGAGGAAACACCAAAAATATTCCATTAGAATAGCCACCAAATAAATACTCAAAAAAATATCTTGTTGTTATTATCTCTCAGTTTTGTAGGCCAAAAAGAAAGTATTGTGAGCTATGCAAAATAAATAAAGAATAAATAGACAGTGTCCAAAAGAAAAAAAGAAAAAGGAAGAGAGAAAGAAAGAAAAGATAGCTCACAATTCCTGGCAATATTTCTGAATTTCAAAAGAGAGATAAGGATGAGCATAGTAGAATTAGGATTATTAGTTTCCACCAAATATCCACCATATTCCACACACATGTACATCTTGATTTGATTGTATGACTTGTTTCTCTCTGGATCCATTGTTTGATTTTACAATACATGTTTTACAAGTAAGTCATCCATGATTATTTCTATACCTATGAACTCCATATAAACCTTTAGAATTAGGTTGAGAAAGGCATACGCTTTATTGCCTAAGTAAAGAACCAAAAATACCACATATATGAGAGACTTGAGAGTGTCATGCAAAAGTATCTCTGAGTTTTATTTTTGAAAATCCATAAAAACTCCAGAAGATTGGTTAATAGAAGAGTTTGAGATATAGTACTTAGCTTGATCGTGTCTGCTTTCCAATTGCTCATGACCCAAGGTGAAAGATGTTAAGCTCCATGGTTGAAAAGAATAAGAGTAAGTTTGAAAATGAGGGCTAATGAATTTCAACTTGGAGAAGAATTTTAATTTGAATGCTTGAGTATTTGTTGGAAGTTATTAAATAAATATGAGAAACCCCGAGTATTAATTTTTTCCTATCATTTTTGAGTTAGCTTTGCTAGGGACTAGCAAAGGTTTAGCTTGGGAGCTTGTTGACTGTGAGATAACGATCACTTTTTAACCGTCAACTAAATACATAAAGGAAATCACCACTAGAAAACATAGGGGTTTTAACGACAATTTTCACGAGTTTTGGTGATTTCATATTTTCTCGCGATTATTCGGAAAAAGAGAAATTAGGGTCATTGCAAGATTTACACAAAAACTTAACCATGACGGAAAATATCATCAACGAGACTTAGGAAGGATCCGTAAGACTCTAGAACGGCTGGAGAAGCGAGCCCACTGGTGGGGCCCGCCGCCCCCCATCGGGTTAGGCCGCCGGCCTCCCTCTCTTCCACGCCTTCCACCGCCTTTCCCCGAGTATTCCTCCACCGCCTTTGAGGATCAATCTTGGCCCTACGTGAAGTCGGTTTGATCCAACGCCATCGCTTTCTCCCACTCGGCTATAAATACATGCCTCGTACTCCCCTGGAGCAATTAGGTTTTGCCCCTCAATTCATTTGTCGAGATTAGACTAGAAGCTAGGTTTTCGTAGAGATTAGAATTAGAGCTCTAGTTCTTCAAGTTCTAGATTAGGTTTAGCTAGCAAGGTTCAAGTAGAGTAAGGCGCTTCACTTCTGAGACTTTAGATCTACAAATAAGAGATTGGTAATTCGTATCTTGTTTATGACTTTGTTCTTAATTATTATATTGCAACTTATTAAGTTCTTACTTTGCTCTAGTTGCATTCTTGATATAGTTATGATTGGTGATGATTATAGTCATATGTTCGTAAAGCGCCTTATTCAAGACTGAGTGGGTTAGGTGGTATGTATTATATAAGCGTGGTGCTTAGATATCATATATACCTACGATTGCATCCCGATGTCTTTGGGTAGTGTGGTAGATCGTAGGCGTCTGGCCTATTGAGTCCTCTCAGTATTCCACCCCTCGCATGTAGGCTAGTAGAGCGGGCCGCGAAGGAGGTGACTTATGTCTCAATATCCTCCCCTAATTGATGCTCCTTATGCTATTTTTACGAAGTGGTTATGCTATAGATAAAAGTGTGTATATTGGTGTGATCTATAGACTTATTATTTAGGGATAATCTAGAAGTTGTTTACTTTAGCCAAATCTCCCGTCTCGACTCAATCATAGTTGAGTCTTTAATCTCGTCTCTGAAAAGTCCTTTCATGTTTATTTTTATCTTTATTGTTTATCTTGACTCATCCCCTCTAAAAAAGCACTAGCGTAGTTGATCGCTATAGGTTTGCACATTTAAAGTCATAGTCATAATTCCTTTCTATCCCCTTGTAGCTAGATCCAACGCAATAAATGAGTTTTCCTTTTGGCTTAAAATAAATCAACGATACTTGGGAATCTTACCAGGTGAAATGCTACAATAGGAGAATTATCTGCGGTACTATGATATATTCTATAGCATTATTTTTAGGGTAGACAAGTGTAGATTATTTTCAGCATTTTTTGGCATCATGTTAGGGATGACAACTTAACGCTAAGTGATGTTAGAAATGTCAACAAGCTCATCTAGTTGATCATATGGTAAGTGGTAGGCAATATGTAGACATGGTGTCTAGATGCTTTGCTTATTCGCGATATCCCCGCTGTGCTTGGGTAGTGAGGTAGATCGTGGGTGTGATGCACCCATTAAGTCATTTGTAGGCCTTCCTCTGCACGATGGATTGGTAGAGTGGGATTGTCGTTAAGAGTGTATTTATACACATGAGGTTTCTGTACTCATCTTTTCCTGCATATTGCTCCATGTGTTTAGGAACTATGGTAGTATTACTTGACAAATGATTACTAGATGTACTTGCACTAGTTGATGTAGCTTTGACATGTAGTTAAATACTTAGGAGTTATTTCTCTATTACCTCATTAGACAATGCTTCTACATGATTAGAAGAGTGCTATAATGGATTAGTATTATTAGGGAGATGATTAATCAATGGCTCATTATCATTATATTTATCATTATTATTTATCTTGTGACTTACTCTTTGTTATGAGTAGAGTGTATGACATTAGTTACATCGTCTATTCAATGCATATGCTTAAACATGTTATCAATACTATGAGTAGCTTTTTTAGCAATGCGTTCCTAGTGGTAAAATATAAATGATAACCTAGTAATACTCTAGGTAAAAATGCTACAATGGTATAATTATGCATTAAAACTGCGAGAATTGTTCTTAGTTTATATTCATCTTTATTTATTTACCCAGTCACATAAAATGATAAGATTTAGTACCAGAGTTTATTCCTAGCTTTATAATTGGGGATGTGTTGGTATTTCTTATGCACAATTAAAATATAAAGGATTCCATGGCTACGAGCAAAAACCATTGCAGCATTTTTGCGAAGTATTTCGAGTATTATTATTTATACTTTACTATTGAGGAAACAATGTATAAAGACATTGATAGTTCTGCATCATGTATCTACTAACTTAGAACACCAACTAGACTAGATGATAAATGATAGGAGTTATGTAAAATGATAAAATTCATGATAGAGTAGATAGCTAGGGTGAGAACATGACAAGAGTTCAAGGTTCTAAATACTTCTCTATTCTTTGGTTTCTGATAAAAGGATTCAGGTAGATATAGCAATCAAAGTGAGGAGGACACTAGTCACGGAGAGAAAGGACTTCAGGCTACGGTCCTAAAATACCAAACCTAACATGGTGGAAGTCGGCCATTTGGTCACCACACCTGGGCTATAAACTATATGTTGGATTGGGTGCAATCTCAAGGTAACCTATAGCCTAGACGCCATGCTACACTCACCCCGGTCACAATAATAACTAGAGCACCATGACCTATCTAACAACTAGTCCAATCAAAATGTAATGCATAAAAGTAAATAGAAAGATGAATATAGGATAAGTCTTAAGAATAGATACAAAGATATACCATAACTCGGTCCTACAAAACTCCTCAAAAAGAAACCTAACTAACTCAACTAGAGCTAATCTACTATATTGGAAGTCTAGCCATTCTCTAGAGATGTCACCACCGGGGACACCTCTACAACTATATGTTGATTGGGTGTAACTTATAGTGTAACCTATAGCCTAGACGCCATGTCTACACTACCGATTTTCCTTGGGCGGCTACCTCGCTGACTCGTCACAATTAATAACTAGAGCAATGGTATACGTTTCCATCGGAGATCCTATGCTAAAACCTATAACAACTATACTAACCTATTAAATGTTGGCCTTAATGCATAAAGTTAAATAAAGACTGAGAAGATGAAATAAGTTATTAAAGCAATAAGTCTTACAAGAATAGATACAAAGATATACCATAACCATCCGACTTATGATCTTGCAAAAGACTCTAAGATTAATTGAGCCACCAACCTGGATAATAGCCAAGCTGATGTGCGCCTAATTTCTTCCCTAACTCTCAAACTAGAGCTAATGTGATTATGTTCTACTATATTGGAAAGTCTAGCACAATTGGCTCTTGTTTAACTAGAGATTTGAGGTCATCCATTCAAGGACACATTTGCACAAATACATCTTTTCCATCTAATAATTTTTGGATCTTTTTTCTAAGGACCCATTGCTAACCAAAATAACCAAGTCTGGTCTTATCAGAAATTGAATAACAAACCCTTCCTACAAAAAATGATTGCACCCTAAAATTTTAAGTTTGCACCAAGCTTCAGTTTTCTTGATCCTTGTAGAGCCCAATAGTGTATGTTTCCATCGCGGTTAAGTTTCTCATATCTCGCTTTGATAGTTAGACCCTTTTTCCGTGGTTTTCTCGAACAATCCCTGAAAATAATATTTTACCAAAACTCATGGAAATTATCGATAAAACCCTATACTTCTCTATTTGCAAGTGTATTGACCATTTATCATGTTTATTGCATATTAAATGTTGACGCTTATCCACCGGGCCAACGTGATGACAACCTAGTTCATAGTTAGGAGTAAGGGTAAAGAGACTAGTGGCTAGTTGCTAAAGGCAAGTTAATTAATACCAATATTTCTAGTGTCATTGCGTGGGAGGAATTTGAGATTTATTGCAAAGGACGTAAATGCCAACATTAACCATATGTCGCCTCCTCTTGGTGCTTGCCTCAGAAATAGTTCTTATGATCTTGAAGAGTGTAACTAAGATTATTAATTGAGCCACCAACTTGGATAATAGCCAACTGATGTGCAGTTTGAGCCTAATTTCTTCATCGTTAGCCGCTTAGTTTCAAAAACTTTGTAACTCCAAAATTATCCTTGAGATACCCCGAATGAAGTTAGTGGCAATTGAAGGGTGTGATTGTGTTCCAGATCAGTCATTTTATAACTTTCCTTCTCTTTGTCCATTACAAGTCCCATGTGAAATGCAATAATCGGCTCTTGTTTAACTCTTTTTAGACACTTTGTTGGATGATCCCTTTATCTTGCACTCTATGATCCTCATTTGCACATGCACAAATGTTTGCAATATCTTTCCATCTAACTTTCTTTTTTCTGTGTATCTTTTTCTAACCTCAAAGCCTTTTTGACCCATTGCTAACCCAAAATAACCAAGTCTAATCTATAGTACCAAACTCCATGCCAAATTGAATAACAAACCCTTCCTACAAGAAAAATGATTTTATGGTAAATTGAACAACTAAAATAGAGCCGCTCTCTTAATGATGAAGACCAAATCAGTCATAATATTACATACATATTGTCGTCCATCTCAAATATGTTTGTTGTCATGTAGATAAAGTTTCATTCAAACAAGTTTAACACATCTAGAAAGGACAAAGCCAACTAAATTAGAACTCCAGCAAATCTGATTACAATTGAAGTTTCTTGGATTAACAACAAATAGGGGTTTACACAAATTTTTTAACAAGAAAGATATATATAGCTTGGACTCATAAACATCAATGCAAAAAAAAAAGGATCTTTCTGGTGGAGAGAAATTATGAAGATTGCAGTGAAATTCAAAGGAATGGATACTGTACAAATTAAAGATGGAATGACATGCATGTTCAGAGAAGACATAGTGCAGATTAAAGATGGAAGGACATGCATGTTCAGGGAAGACATCTGGAATGAGATTATACTGAAGTGGCAATATTCATAGCTATTTTCCTTTGTCAAGAAAAATTCATCACAATACATAAAGCAAAGGGTATGGATCACTTCCGTAACTGTTGTCATCTTTCACTGTCTGAAGAAGCATACAATCAGTTCATACTTCATAGTACTTAGAACCTGAGACAAGCTAGAATTACAAGATTCACATGATTCCTGACCTACATTTGGGGTTCGGATTCTTTCTCCTATAAGATGGTTTATAAACAGCTAAGTGACCAACCACCATCACTTGCTACACATGGCTATGGAAATCCTCCTGTCAAAATAAGCACAAGCTATTTCTTTTAGTTGCTCCTGAAAGACAAACTAAACACCAGAGTACTGCTGCGAAGGAGAAACATGAAATTGCAGAGCTATAATCGTCTTCTTTGTAATGACTAATGACAACACAGAGGAATCAATTTTTTTTTTTGACAAGACAAGTCCACTAGAATTAACAGTTCATGTCTTTTTCCACTTGTACCTTTGCTACACAAAGCTGGGGTACAATTGGATTGTAGACTTCAGCAAACCTCTCTTCACATGAAATTTTGGAGATGATGTCAGCTAATCTCAACAAACCTTCTTTTATGGAAGTTATAATCCTCATGTCCTAGACAATTTGGATTTTCACAAACAACAAAATCTTCAAGAATGCTTCCACATTGGTCGAGCCTACAGAGCAATTTTATATAAACCTCTTCCCTCCTCTAGTAGCCGAAGAGAAAATTATTCCTTCCCTTAAAAAATGTCCTTCCCTTTAAGAATAGGGGTGCTATTATATTCGTTTAGCTTATCACACATTCAAATAATAATTTTTTTCTCATAAAAATCAGTCGTTTTAGCTTATTAGGCGATTTATAAGTTTAGCCGAACATTATTGACGGATTCACTCCCACCCATCTTCTTTTTTCTTTCATTTTTTTTCTTAATTTGTTCCTTGTTGGGACTTTCATTTTCTTTATAGTTTCTTCTGTAACTGTTTGTTTGATTGGCCTTGGCCTTAATAAATCCCAGTGGCGAGTCAAACCCCTCGTGACTCTTAAACAGCAAAAACGAGCAGTTGAGCAGCGCCAGCCTAGCGATCGGTCGCGCCAAAAAAGAATCTGGGCGCCGCTGGTCATCACGCGCTTATAACGCCCTACAGTACTTAACAGCCGTGCGGCCGTGCCCATGGGGCGTCGCAGGGTGGAGCGCCTGGAACATCATGTCCATTGGATGACAGCCAACGGAGTTCATCGACTGCATAGTGACGTGACGTCGAGGAGGCAGACGACAGGTGATCTGATTCCAAAAGTCTGAAGACGAGGGGCCGCGACCGGGCGAGGAGACAGAGAGAAAAGACCCGCCCGCGCCGCCCACCGTCCGCCTCGGCAGTCGCCTCCTCCCGAGTTCCCAAATCCCAACCAAAGGTAATTCTTGGAGCTCGTCTTTCCCGTTTTCTTCTCTTCCCCGTTCTTCCAGCTGCTCCGAAGATCTCTCCATCTCCGACGGGGGTGGGCATATCGGTTGGTTCGGTTTCATCGGTGTGGGCAAACTTCGGTGTTGGTCCAACTGGTAACCGATCGGTGGAGGCGAATCAGAGAAACAGCTGATTTCATTCTGTGTCGGGTTGTTCGGTTTTCCACCGAAGTTTATATTGGTCGCCGCTCGCCGCGCCTCGCCTCCCGCTCCCGCCCGTCCAGCCGCTGCTTGGCCACCATCTCCACGCCTCGCTGCTCGGCCGTGCGGCGGCCGTCTCCGAGCCTCCGCGCATCGCCGCTCGCTTGCGCTACTCGCCTGTGCGGTCGCCGCCTTCAAGCCTCCTTCCCCACGAGTGCTAGCTGCTAGATGGAACAAGAGACGGAGAGGAACAGAGATGCAAACATGGAAGGCGTGGGGTTCGTCCGTCCTACTGATTAGATTGGTCTACTTGTTATTAAACAATTGGTATATCGCGAATAGACTAGACCGGTTGATTACTAACAATCAAAACAATCAGTATCGAGATGTCAAAGGCAGGCACCTTTAGCAGGATCGATGCTTTTCTTTTAGTCTATTCAAATTCAGTAGCAGCCTAATCAGAAGACGCCACTTGTTTCCCTCGCTTCAACGGCGCTGTCACGGTTTCAGACATGTTTACATTTTCTTCTTTTCCACCCTTACTTTTGATTAAACTAATTATGTGTTTCTGGTCTTCCTTTACGTCTCCTTTCTGGCCCCTACATTTTTTTCGCGTGTGCCATATGTGTTCCCAGCAAAGTTCCTGTCCCTTTCAGGAACTCCGGACGGTTCCCATTTTTTCTTTCTTTCATAAAAGTTCCATTTTGATTTTATGAGAACAGTGATGTACATCTACCAGTACTGCTAACTAATTGATTTGACTGAAGAAAAAAAATGTTACCCTTTAGATTAAACACGACTCTCCAGTCTCCTCGGTCTTCACAGCTGTGCTGTGATTTGTCCAGATAGCTACACTACAAAAACGTACCAAATCCTATCTTTTTGTCCTACCCATTGTTTGGTTCCCATGCTTCCAGAATTTATGTGGCTTGTGAATTTTAAATGAAGAAAAGAAATGAAAATTATGAATCATGGATTACTGCCTCATGTCATAACATTGACTTTCTGTGCAGGGTTGTTGTCTTTGTACCCGAAGAAACTATCCCTAAAAAGGATGGAGAGCTCCTCAGCTAGGAGCAATGTTTCTGAGGGGAATCACTTGGATTATGCGAGAAGCGCATCTATGGATTCCACTGGTCCTCCATTAGCTGGTAGATCTGGCTCAATGTTAAGTAGGAGAAGTAGCAGACAGGGCTCAAGGGGATCCATCAGCCTCTCAAGGGAGATGGGGGACTCCATACTCAGCTCAATGAGGCATTCTCTTCAGTCGGCGGATCAATTGCTAGGAGACATCGATAGTTCAGTTCTGGCTCAGCTCATCGAAAGTGGTCGAGTTCTATCACCAGAAGGCGATGTTGATGAGGATACAGCAAGAATCTCTGAGCATCATAAAATTGGCCCTCTTCCAGATGATGCAATAAAGCAAAACAGTGACAAATTTGCATTGGAACATGTATCTTCAGTGGAGACAAAAGATATTATTTCTAATGTCCTATCAGATTCATCAACCAAGGTAAAGATAGTACGTGTTGATATATTGTTGAAAGGTTGTAAATGCTATATGTACTGACATAACAATGCTTTGGTTTGCCTGTAGGTTGATCCATATAAACTTTCTCTGAGGTTTGACTATGCTGCTTACATGATCCATTTAGCTGTCTTTGGCTTTTTCGGGGTAACTCTCCTACATCTTGCATGAGATTCTTTCTGGTAGCTTTTACTTAATCTATGCTGACCTAATGTAATGTGGCAGCACTTGGTGTTTCATGCTTTTACTAATGGAAGTCCTGTACCTTTGAGATTTAGAGAAATCTTACATTGATACTTTTTAGCACATACTGTACCAACTTAGGTGTCTGCCAACACCGAGTACTGATGTGTGCATGTCTAGATCATTGAAGGATCCGGCAAGATTGCTATTAGAGGACGATTACCTATCTTGCATTATTCCAGTTCCCTTGGAGTAATTATGCTTTTAATAACTGATCAGGTATTCACAAGGTATGGGCTCCAAAAACTGTTTGGCCCAGACTGCTTGGCACTCACCTCAGACCAAAGCCCACTTTACCCTGACCTTCCATCTAATATGGTATGTGCAATCCTTTTAGTTCTCAACTTACACCTTGAGTCAAGGAATTCTTGTAGAGAAACTACGTGGGATTTTATATGTACTAACTCATCTTGGTTGCCAAATTTCTTGGGCCAGCTTGGATCTTTCTTGATGGGCTGGTTTGGTATCATATTCAAGGCTGATATACGATACATATCTGACCATCTTATCGTCGGAATCACAACTGGATACATGGGAAGCCTTACAACTTTCAGTGGGTGGAACCAGAAAATGGTTGGTTTGTCTTCCAAAGGCCACTGGGTATATGCTATAGCGGGCGTAGTACTAGGTATCTCATCATCATTTTTATGATAAAGTGTAATATGTCCTAAATTAGATATTATCAAACCTTCGGATGGCTAACAACATTGATTCAGGGATGTTCATTGTCAATGAGTCCATCACAATTGGTGCTGAGACGGGCGAGCGTCTTCGGAGTTTGATCTTGAAATACATCAGGGACAAGAGTTTGATAGGTCACAAATATGACTGGGAGCGCTGGAGGGTGGATACCAGGACTAAGCAATTTGCACTTTTGTCAGTGATGATAATTTTGATGTCTTTCTTTTGGGTTTTGAGCATTGTGTTGACTGTAGTAAAGATGCATAGTCTTGCTGACGGTGCTGTCCTATGGATGGGCTGCTCGGTAGCACCTCCAGGAGTTTGGCTACGCTGGTACCTGGCAAGGCTCAATGGTCAGGAATTGGCAAGCAGAGATCCTTGAAATGGCTACCCATTGGGACCCTGGTAGCCAATGTTCTTGCTGCAGGCATCATGGCGGTTCTTTCTGTAACATCCAAAGCGGTATGTCCAAACAATTTTTCATACAATTTCACCATTTGTAAATTGTAATTAGTATATTGACTCTTCCATACATTAGCCTGTATATCTGATTCGTTTGATTTGTCTTACAGGTACATACAAAGCGAACGACAACTATTCTTAGCGGCATACAGCTTGGCTTCCTTGGTTGCTTGAGCACAGTGTCTACTTTTTGCTGCTGAAGTGTATACAATGAGAAGAAGCGGGCAGATTGCCAGGGCCTTTGTTTATGCCGCATCCACTTTCCTGCTTTCTTTTGTGTTGGGAACTCTAGTGTACTCTGTGCCAGTTTGGGAAAAGAATTATAAATGACCTCTTGCAGTTTCCAGGTCACATATTAGCAGATGGCTCAAATGTGCAATGGACATTTTTCAATACATACTCTGTTTTTTTTTCTACATGCTGTATTAGTTTTGTCCTATGTTTAATTTATAGTCAAAGATTAGATTTAAGAATGCTTAACTTAGGATAAAACTAAGACGAGTCATTTGAGGCTGAAATAAAGGTTGAAGCCATAAAGAACAGTTTTGGCGGGTTGTTTGACGAGTATGCAAGCGAAGCGACAGAATCTTCACCTGTTGATAATACATGTAGAAATTGAGGCTGAAGCTAATTTATTGGAGTCATCAATGGGCTTATCTGATACCAGGCTAGGTTTATCAAGGTTTATCCATGAGTTACTGAAGTCAACACAATAGATCAGAACTGGAAGTGTATCTTGATGATCTTGCCCATCCTGAAATAGATAATGATGTATTCGACATCATTGCATGGTCCAAAATATCCAATCATTTCTCTAATGGCACGAGACATCGCAAGTGTTCCAGCATCTACTGTTGCATCTGAGTTGGCCTTTAGCTTAGCAGGCTGATCATTGATGAAAACCGTTGTAGCTTGGTCCCAGAAACTGTTGAGGCCAACACAGGATTGGTTGAAAGGTGCCATTCCAGGTATACAGTTCAATTAAATTATAATATGCTGCTTTGTGCTTCCTAAATAATCAATATATTGTACTGATTAGATAAATTTCCTATTTTTAATTGAAATAGATGAGTCAAGTATGGCAACTGAGGTCATATTTCCTACTGCAACTTTGTCACCAACTACAAATCAACAAGGTCAATCAGTTGACACTTTTCTTGAAAAGATTATAAGAGGTAAGAAAGTTTTGCATTTGGGATACTGAAGCCATGTTTTTATTACATTGACATAAGGAGTAGCTAGTTGCATCGATGAACTAAAAAGGGAAAAGATGAAATGTTGCATACCTTTCTATGTGAGCCTAAACTGAATATGCTAGTTTCTGAACCTAAACTGAATGGTTAGAACCAATCTCTCAGAGAAATCATGAGTAAACAAAACAGAAGCAAGTTGTAGCATTAGTAGGGCAAAGAACGATGCAAAGTTCCAAAGGCCATTCACCAATAAGATATCTCATTGCTAAACTGGGTTTCCAATATTTATGATCGCTAACTAGCTAAGCTCTTTTAATTCTGGTTGAAGTCAGACTTGTGCAGCTTGGATTCCCAAACATGTAGTTCTCCTTGGCTCCTTGCATATGTTTGCCTCCATACTTATCAAATGTATAATAATTTTCATCCTGACTTTACTTCTGCAGTTAATTGTGTTACATCTATTAACAGGTGGTGAAGAGCTCAGCAGAATCTGAGGGTGGCAATAGGCTTTTATAAATTGTGTTTTGATGATGTCCCTTTGCTTAAGATGATCTTCCAAGAGATTGTGTTTAATTAGTGGTATTTATTACTGCTGTGAGGGATGAATTGTATAAATTAAACTTTTGTAGAAGTTGTTATCTTTTCACACAGTTATCATTAGGGAAATTTTGTTCAAGGACACATCTATTGTAGTATTTGCTTCTCACAATGAATGGTGATTGGCCTTTTATTTGCTATCTTTGATCTTCGGCTGCTATGCGGCAGCCACGTCTACCAGCTGGGCAATGTGACTACAGCAGTATCTTGATTAAAGTAATTTGAATATTCAATTGTCCAATGAATATGGGTAATCGGGTATGAGCAAAAGTGGGGAGGGGAACACGTGGGTACATCAGACATGGGTGTGGTATGGGCAAGCGCGGGTGTGCCCATGCCCTCCCCAACCACAGGTTCAAATACGTCATGTAAAAAAATGGAGAGCATAAGATTGTGTCATTGTACTAAGCAAGAACATCAAAACCTAAACAAAACATAAGATATAGAGCCAAGAGCTCGAAGGTTCACAAGTCAAATATGGACGAGAGCACCAAACATGCAATTTAGTTGCACAAATATTTGCTGAATGGACCAAGAACGATCTATATATTCGGCTAGGAAAAAGAGTAAACTCTGCTTAGTAGAATATGTAGTGGTGTAGAACAATTTTTGTCTTGGAGAATGGAGTACATGGACATGTATGTTCAAAATGAGCGCACATATAGTTCTGTGAACTGAATGGTAGTATCATTAATGTATGAGATTTGAGATGTACCTATATGAAATTGATTAATGTGGGTTTAGCTCCACTTGTATTCTCATGCTGTCTCATGTAAATGCAGGACATCTAGACATGTCTTTTCGTGTTAATTCTTTGTTTCAAGTGCCATGTACTCTTGTGAAAAGAAATATTATAAAATGGACGAAAGGATATATTGAGAAATGTTTGCCAATGGTACATGCATATATGGTAAGAATTCCAAAATGTACGTCTTTACATCTAAGAAGGGTATATAGAGTATATATGCTATTGCTCTTAATTTGAGCTTTCTTTTCCTATGCTCGTCAGGATCGGCAGAAAAATATTCGTTGATCAACAATGTAATACTTCTATCCAGATTCCTTAGCCAGCTGACATGCAAAATTGCAGCACATTATTCATAATGCATCATCTGCAATCTGTCGAAGAACAGAACGATCTCCTTGAGGTTTAAAGAGTAGCTTTCTCATTTATTTTTGGAGGACAAGTGGCTTGTCACATCTTGTTCCCTTTATTCAGAACAAAAAGATTTATTCAAATGGTCCAGAAGTATATCATAATTTGGAATCAAATTGATTATTTATTTCATGTACCACAAAAGATAATTATATTCTCTTGCTGTAATGCAAGAATACAAAATGAGAATCTGTACAGCATTCCTGAATCTATTCTTGGAATACATACAGCTATAACATTTATATAAAACTATTGCACCAAAAAAAAAAAAAAAAAAAGCCTGCATTGTTCTCAAGAAGATTAGTTGGAAGATGATGTAAAATTCCCTGTTCCTTCTGTATGTTGGCATGTGATGTGACATCACATTATTCACTTGAGAAAAACTGTGAATCTACCTTTTATTCCCCATCAATTGGAAGACAAACAACAGGATATCATTCATTTGAGAATATCCCTTTAACAGTCCTTACAATGATCTATTTCTTCAATTGTGGTGAACACATCATAATTCCGATTTCCACTTGACCCCCTCATTGAGGTTCCTTTTGGATCAATACAGTCATGGACTCTGCAGGGACGCAGCTGTTGTCGTTATCTCTGCTCATTGAAATGAATGGCTCCTGTGCATCGAACAAGCATGACCATCCTTCATCCTTCAACCTCATAAGCCAAACTAAGAACAACCGTCCATTCAGTCAGGATTGTCAAATCTAGCCAGTTGCTCCTCTACCTTATTCAACAATTCAATGTTCCCATGTATGGTGCAATTCCTAACTAGAACTTCCCAAACTCGTACACTAAAACTAAATGGTGAACTTTTGATCCATTCAATTACTTTGTCATTGGATGATGCATGGCTAACCAAATCAACCATACAAAAATAGTGCTCTTCTCCTGGAACAATCCTATATCTCTCATTCATCAAATCAAAAAAATTCATCCCTTCTTCAACTAGGTTGCAGTGGCAGCAAGCCGTCAAAACCAGAAAGAATGTATTAGCATCAGGTTTCTGTCTTTCATGAATCATCTGAACAAACAATCCAATCGCATCCTGTCCATGACCATGATGACACAGAGCAGACAACATGCCATTCCACAACACTGCATTCTTCCTTTCGCTGCCTGTTAGGCTGAACACCTCTATGGCACCGGACAAAAAGCTGCATTTTGAATACATGTCAATGATTGAGCTAATGATCATCACACTTCGATCAAAACCATATCTTAGCAACATTCCATGGATCAACTGCCCAAGTTTCAGTGAACGCATAGCTGCACAAGCACTCAGGCAACAACCCAAGGTGATTTGATCTGGCTGCAAACCTTCCTCCATCAAGTGTTGAAACATATTCAGCGCATCCATTGGCTGCCCATGGCAAACATATCCCTCCATAAGGGCATTCCATGAAAATGCATTCCTCTCTGGCATCTGATCAAAGAGCTGACGAGCGGTAGCCAGTTGGCCATCTTCAGCACAGGCACAAATTACTGTTGTCCACATACGCACATCCTTGATATGCATCTCGTCAAACAGCTTCTTAGCATCATCAACACAATGGCATTTTCTATAAACATCAAGAAGAGAGCTGGCAATTTTGACATCAGACAAGAACCCAAGAACCACCAAATGGCCATGGAATTGCCTGGCAAGCTCCCCTCCATGAGCTGGGCGCCAGCCACAAGGAGCGCCAAGAAGGTGTGATGGCTGTACCCAAGGGAGGGGTACATGTTCCGGAGCTCGGAGTACAGCTCCACAGCTCCCTGTGCTTCGCCGCCACGCCCAAGCGCGAGCATAACAGCATTGTAAGAGACGAGCTCCCGGTGTGGCATGGAAGCAAAGACCCCAGAAGCGGGTGCCGCGAGTGCCAGGCGTGCATACCCAGCGAGCATGGCATTGTAGGAGTGGACGCTGGGGCGGGGCATTTTGGTGAACAGCCGGCGTGCGTCACGCGGGCGGCCGAGGAGGAAGTTAAGCGAGAGGAGGCGGTCAGCCAGCTGAGTGGAGCAGGGGACGAGGCGCTTGAGGCCCGCGAGGCGGACATAGAGGAGGAGGCGGCCAGCCAGGGAGGGGAAGGACGGCGCGGCAGGGCGGAGCAGGAGGAGGCCCGCGAGGGAGGTGAGGAGCAGGGAACGGCGCGCGCAGGCCGGCGCGAGCGAGGGTGGGCAGAAGGGAGACAGCCGCGGGGGCGTTGCTGCCAGATATACAGCTGTGGAGTGCGGCGAGGAGGCCCGAGTACCGTGGAGGCGAGGCCGGAGGAGACGACGGCTCGCCGGGGACGGGCATTGGGGTGCGGCGGCCGTGCGGATCGGGAAAGGCAACAGAGCTCGGGCAGGGCCGCGATGGTGGTTGTTAGATCGTTGCTAATTCAAATAAACGGACGACCTTGATGGGCCGATCTAACGGCTCTATCTGGCTCCACGATTCCTGAGTCCCTGGTCGTCTCGTGATGTTCCAATGCGAATTATCACAAGCACTTTCAAATAGCAAATTAAATTTGGGGTTGCCATGCCAGGACATTTGTAGTCTGTTTGGTTACATGTATTTGCTTGGATCAGGTTCTTGAATGCAATCAACAAGCATTTGGATACTTGTATTGTGCGTCTGCCTGGATCCAGATCATGCAAACTCCCGCCGTTGGCCTAGTTCTGAGGAAACGAGAACAAATCGTGTTTCCCCATGGCCTAACTCGCGTGAGGGCATGCTGCCTGTGTTCGTGACTCACCGTGATGTGTTAAGGGCCTGTTAAGTTCACGAATCAGCTTAGCTCGCATGGAAAAAAGCCTAGCTCCTAGTAGCCAGGCCCAATGCATACAGGAGCATGATGTTTAGTTGCTTTGTTTGTATGAGCCAGGCTGTTCTGAGAATCTGTTTAGTTACTCGTACGAAGATAGATTGCATGAGATAAAAATATACAAAATAATCATCATAATAACATTTATTATAAATAACTATTATCTCTTAGTCTTTTTTTATTATTGTTTAATATTGATCGCAATATGTTAATATTGCTTAATATGTGCTAATAATACATTAATAACATCATTATATGGCTAATTACCCGCACTAGAGAGCCTGATGACTCGGCACAAACGATAGATTTCTACATTCCTTTAGAGCAACCTGTTATTAATGCATTATTAGCACATATTCGATGTGTTCGACTAGTCATATAAGTCACCGATAAAACAAGCCTACCGACTTGCTATGAAAAAAATACTATTTAAACGTCGATAAGTCCGGTTTATAAGACAAACGAACAGGGACGATTAATATATTATTATCATTATCATTATATGGATAATTACATTGCTTGAAGAATATTATTATCATTATATGGCTAATTACATTGCTCATCTGGTGTTCGTGCTTCTGAACATTCTTCAAGCAATTTCGTAAACACGTCAAGGGACTGTTGTGTTCTATTTGTCATCCCCATAGCTCAGCCAGAGTTTATTCAGTGCACAGAGATGAAGGTGGAATTAAAGGAGAAATCGAAACCCTGGGCATCAGTGATCAGAGATGATAAAGAAAACACAAGGTTGTTCATTACTACTCAAAAGAGCTTGGTCGTACAAATGGTACGTACATTCATCCATCGTGTACGTATGTTATTACAAAAAAAATTGGTAGAATTAAAGAAAGGAATGAAGAAAATCAGGCAAAGCTGATCAAACCAAAAGGAGGAAACACCAAGAACAAGAAGAAGAAGCAAGCATTTCGGATCATCAGAGGAAATTAATTAAAACGAAATAATAAATAGAGGAGAAGTGCCGACAGTATGATGAAGTGGTTTTGTTAGTTGAACCTGCTGCAGACCTTTCGAATCTCTCCCTGCCCGCCGGTGAGGACGTTGACCTCGCTGAGCTTAACGAGCGCCTTGGCGAACTGCGAAGTGAAGAGGTACGGGTTGCTGGCGAGCTGGTCGACCATCCCGCGCGTAGAGCCGCCGTCGCTGTAGAGTCTCTGATCGACGGGGAGCACGCCGCGGTGGAGCTGCAGGTTCCTGTAGTAGTGGTTGTCCACCTTGAGCGCGCTCGACTGGTCGTCCAGGAACACAACGTTATTGTCCGACGACGGCACGTTGGGGCACACGTGCTTCTTGTACACGGACGCGGTGGCCGGGTCCATGCTTGGGTCGGTGGCGCCGGGCCTGCCGCCGTAGCCGTACAGCCTGCTGTTCTTGATGGCCTTGCAGCGCGTGGCGCCCACGGTGTGCGCGCCCATCAGCGCCACCGTCTCGAACGCGTTCATCCCCAGCCTGGCGAAGTAGGCGACCGCCTGCGCCGCCGTGTAGTCCGCCGCCGGGAGCCTGACGTCGGAGGCTCGAGACTGCCGGCGGTCCCTGCGCCCCGTGCGCACCGCGTACGCCGGCCCCCGGCCAGCGCGACGGCGTCCCTGGTGGCGAGGATCTGGATGTCGGAGCAGGACACGACGCCGGGGCACCTCCGCTCCAGCTCCGCCTTGATGGCCGCGATGACGTCGTAGCCCTTGACGCTAAGGTTCGGCGGCGCCGTCTTCTCGGTGCCGTAGCCGTCGATCAGCAGACCGCCGTCACAGCCCTGTGAATTATATATACTTTTAGTAACCATGGCGTGTCATCGATCATGTTACTATACTAACAAACCAGCGCAACATACGCGTGGACTTGCTATAGCTTGTACACGTACATTGACGGCGCATTCGTGGAACTGCATGCGGAGGAGGTAGGCGACGATGGGGTTCTCGCGCGCGAAGCGGGCTCTGACGATGCTCTGCACCACCGCCTCCACGTCGCTGCCGTTGCACTTGCCCTTGTAGAACCCGTACTGCAGCTGCGCGCTGCCGCCGCCGGCCAGTGCCAGGATGGAGACGGCCACCATGAGCGCCGCCGCCGCCGCACCATTGCGCGCTGCTGAGGCCATACCGATCGATCCCTGACTGGTTAGCTTGGTTGGATCCTCGTCAGATGAGTATGGTGAGAGGGAAATGGCGCATTGGCCAGCATACTTATATGTGACCTCTTGTAGATAATACAATGCAAATGCAACAATAATAGTGATGCGAGCTTAGTTGTTGACACCTGTTTTCATGGTCGTGGAGATCACGTAACGACGCTGATAGCACCAGTTCTGTCCTTTTATGTATCCATCCACCCATTAAACAAAAGGACCGTGCTAGCTGTGTCTGAATTTGATCTCCTCTGAGTTTTATTGTAGGAGTATTATTGACCAGTATATGTGCTGCATAGATCCTGCAATAGTGGGCTTGCACTAACCCACTCACAACAACAGCGGAATAGGCCATGGATATTGGATGCCGACTATCATTGAGCAGCATTACTCTTCAGAGACGTTTTCCCAACACTTTTGTTTACTGTGCATGCTTTCATCATCCTAATAGTAGTAATAAGTCTTCTACTTATATACAAATGCCCTGAACACAGAAACTGGGAATTAATATGAAGAAGTTGATGGTCAATAGTTTGCAGTTTGGCTGGTCTTGCTGTTCTTCTCTAACTAGGGCTAGGATAGAGATTAATTTGATATAATCCTTGCACAGGATATTGTAATCATTGAGAGAAAGAGAGGTCAGGTCAAAACTCAAAACTTTGTTCTACTTCTAAAGAAGGGATGAGAACGAAAATGTCACTAGTTATATATATAAATAGAAGTCTAAACCATTCAATACGGATAACAACGACGCTTGTCTTATCAGCCAGTCGTTAGAATAGTATTTTTCTCTCACAATAAAACAATCAAAATCAGCTGACTTACAAGTTGCAGCCTTTGTTTGCATCTCTCAGCTGTTGAACCGCGTTTGTTTAGTGGTCATCTTTGATTTATTAGTCTGACAAGAGCCTTTGACTCTGTTTCTCGTGGGCTCTGCTCCTGCTCCTCACCTGAGAAAAATAAGGGACACGGATAAAAGCGCGACACATCGCGCTGAAGCGGTATTGCGCGACCAGCGGGTGTCCATCGCGCGACCCAAGAGGCTGAACCATGCGCGTGACCTGTCTGCACCCGGCATCCAGATAGTTCGGGTACCCCTGTGGACCCCAGCCATCAGCGGGACCCAGGCCCCTTCCCTCTCTCGTGCACCGACCCAATTGACGCGACAAGACTAGCTCCCACCTCTCTCTGCTTACCTCATCATTTATTAACGCAGCCATCACTCATGCACTCGATTGGACTGTAGCACTTGCCTCCGCGCTCCATTCCAATGGGATGATGACGCAAAGCAAACAAAAAAATATCTTTCAATTGCTATAAATTTTGAATATTATATCTGATTTTAATTCTGTCTTCACCGGTGTACTCTGTGTAATGAGGCAAATAAAATTAGATCTCATTTGCATATATTTCAAAAAATTTTATTTTAGTAGCAATTTATGTGTAATACTCGCTAGAAGATTTATTAAAGGAGTTACTATCACGTAATACTAAAGTTGCTACCTCAAAAATATACTAAAGTTGTTATATATAGTATGCACAACGATTGTTATCATGCGAATATAGTAAAACTGTCATATAGTATTTACGCACATGCGAATGTAGCAACTTATATTTATAGCAAGTGGCAAGATATCGTGAAATGATAAATTCAGATAATTATGACTTCCAAACACATAAAATTTTAAAATAGAAATAAAATAAAATGAAACACGAAAATTTGAAACTGAAATTACAAACTAAAATTAAATTTAAAACAAAACCACCAAAGAATCTAGAAGAGCAAAATTATTAAAACAAGCATTGCATAAGCTGCCAAATAGAGGGAACAAGTTATTATACAACACATTACAAAAGCGAGAAAACATGCCTTGCTGCCAACTTAGAGCCATTCATTATAAAAAGTCAGGAACAAGATTTGCTATCATTTGAAATTGAAATTGACATACAAAAATTGAACTATTATTGAAAAATAGAAATTGAAAAGTAAAGAAGAGAGAATGGATAAAAAAATGAAAAACTAAAACTGAAATAAAAAGCTCAAATTGATGAAAAAATTCAAACTAAAATTGTTAAATAGAAAAAAAAAAAGATGACAAAAAATGAAGCAACATAACCTAAAAATGAAATTACAAACTAAAATTACATATTAAAATTACAAAACTACAATTATGACTTCCAAACACATGCAAATTTAAACTGAAAATAAAACAAAAAATGAAATAAGAAAAAACTAAACATGTAATTATAAATTGAAATTACAAAATGAAATGGCAAACTAAAATTAAAAAAAATTCAAAACAAACCAACTGCAACCAAGAGGGGCATTATTAAAATAAGCATTGCATAAGCCAACAAATAGAGAGAGCAAATTATTATATAACAAACTACAAGAGCTAGAAAATATGACTTGCTGCAGACTGGGGGCATTTGTTACAAAAGTAGAAAACATGATTTGTTGCCAATTGAAACTGAAATTGACAAACAAAAAATAAAACTATAGTTGACAGATAGTAATTGAAAAGTAATGAAAAGAAAATGACACAAAAAAAAAAAACACTGAAACTAAAATTTAGAAATGAAGTTGCAAACTTAAATTGCAAAACTAAAATTAACAACTGAAATTACTAAATAAAATTAAAAATTAAATTTATAGAAACTGAAATGACAAAAAAATAAAACTGAAAGCTAGCTAGCTATCTAGGGGCGCCTGCATTGCTCTGTTGCCATCCGTGCCTGCATGAGCGCATGCGGGAGACCAGAGAGCACGCGCTTGCACGTGAAGATGCGACTGCATGCGTGCGTTCGTGTGGGGCCTGCAGTGAGTGAATGCAGGTGACCGGGCTCGTTGTGTCCAGAGAGAGGTGGGTTGGTGCGTGGAGTTGAAAACTGCTGAGCCGGCCCATCGCAGAGCGTCGCGCGCTCCGCGCGTATAAGACTTTCCGAAAAATAAGGGCCGGCGCTTTAACAGACTTGGGCCTCTTTCAGGCTGCCTGACTCCTGCCTAGGGCGTCCCATGAACGGTCTTGTGGGCCTTTCAGGTACAGACATGTAGAAGAAAAAAGGAAAAAAATCTTGTCACTCTTAACATGAAGATTGAAGACCACTATACCTGTCCGGTCCAGCCCATTTCAGTCTTCTGTTGTACTCCACGTTGATTGGTGCGATTGATTCCTTGTTGGGTCAGTGCGCGTTTGACTTGGCGACTCCTCGGCACATGGGCACTGTTGCTTGATCTCCAATGCTCTTTGGGACTTTGTTTGACCCGTGGAGGCGCTAGGTTAGGTAGCTTCAGTGTATCAGAGGCAGGCAAGTGTATCATGCATCATGATGAGCAGATCCAGCACATGAGAATGTATGTGCAGCCCCGGTTTGTATGGCCACACCAACTGCAACTGAATGTCTGGTTCCTTCAAGTGCAGATAACTTTTCTACCAGAACACATATTGTGGGTCAAATCAGATCAAGGTAGCTACCTATAGGATATATATGTTACTATGCAGGAGAACAACTTGTAGGCTATAGCTAGCATATGAGGAAGCTCCAAATGGGAATGGTAGCTACCTATAGCTAGCAGTAGGAAGTGGCGGCCGGGCCGGTGGTATATATGTATATCACTTCAATTTGCAACAACGAGAACATCCTTTCACCACCGATCTACGCATGCAATTCAGTGCAACCTGTGACATGCATATATGCATGCGGTCGTCGATGCATTATTTGAGCATGATGAAGACTACCCAGAGGCCAGTGATGAATTCAGTTTCGCAGCAAGCACACACACATGCATACTTCCGCGCATGACCTATCCGGATTATGCGTTGGCTTCAAGATCTATCCACGCTAGAGCGAGTAGTATGGAAGTACTCTGAATGATGCAGGAGGTGTCAGCTCTTGAAGGCTCATCGAAGGATTATAGCTAGCACGTACTAGTACTACAAAGCAAGTGGCAAAATATTTCCAGCAGGGATCAATCTTGCCAGCCGCGTGCCTTCTCTAGATGAGTTGTTCCTATATATGATTTTTTTTTTTTTTTTTTTTTTGGCGACGGTTCCTATATATGAATTATACTACTGGCACTGGCACCAGCTGCTGTGTGTCGGTTCGCCATAAAATGGAAGTTGCTGAAGGCCCCTGCAGGACAGGAAGCACCAATCTCTCTGCAACTTTCTGATTAAAGAATCATAAAGCGTTCTGAAAGATTGAGAAGTCAGAAAACTACACGCTTTACACTGCTATACAGCTAGCAGTGCCATGCAACGATTCAGATTCTATCATTGGAGGCAGAAATTAGGTCGCGGCAATCTAGGGGTAAAGGTGTGGTGACCCTAACCTTCAAACGACTCCTGCAGAATACTAGTACTCCTACGGTGTGAAGAATCATATCACACAAGAGTGACCAACAAATCAACCGCATGCAGATGTACGGTGAGAGACAGAGACCTCAGACCTCTCCCTCTTTGCATTGGGAGCTGCAGCTGCATATATATTGTATGTGCCTGCGCATTGGATGGGTCGGTCCGTGTCTCGGATCCAAAGCACATGCCCAACCAACCGAGCCACTTGATCATCACATGTTTCGTGTTTACTACGATGACTGTGTGAGACGCACACACTCTCTCTCTACTTGATGAATGCGGAATCCACATGTAAACCATTTGACTCCACGGAATTTTTTAAGTGTGCCTCGCTAGCTGATTAACTCGGTATTCAAAGGAGAAAAATGCATATATGCATGCATTACTACTGATCATGTATACATTAGCACTTGCACACATGCATATATAATTTGCTGATCTGGCTGAATATAATGCATATGCTATGCACAGCACAGGGACTAGCTACATACATGTATAGCATTTACATGACCAATCGATTCATTTGTTCCTTCATTTGCGGATCTTAGATTATGAGCGTACATGGGTCAAATGATTGGGCATTTGTGCATCATGTATACATATTCATATTGAGTTGGTCTCCATTGAGGTCACTGCAAAGTACATCTGGCGAAAGACTATCGGTGAAATGAAAAAAATTGGTCAGTGTGAGGGTGGGGTGGGGTGGGGGGTGGGGTGGGGGGAGGGGGGTGGTGGGGGGGGTAGGGATCAATAAACCAGTAGGACACAATTTGATTGAACATTATTCTTTACAAAAGTAGTGAAGCAAACACTCTTTGGTGGACAATGGCATAATGCTTCACGACGATACCGGACTTTGTTTGATCTCTTGTGGACAAGTGACTGGCATATAAATTTTATTTCATCAGTATACACACTCAACATTAGTATGTAAATAACATACCATTTTTTGTTAAATGAAACATGAAAAGATCAAGTTGGTCAATTTAGCCTAATTTGGGCAATTTTACCAACTAGACCATGCCAAGTGATTAGCTTATTTCCCACAACCATTCAAAGGATCGGAATTAGAATTACTACTCGATACTTGGCTATTGTACCGTGTTTCGTGTATACGGAATATGTCGTGTAGACGTGTACTCATTCTTAGGGTCATCCTCTCCAGAAATTTTGGATATATAATAATTCAACCTTATGAATGCACCTTATATAGTATCTCAAGATTTAATAAGAACTAGTCTCCCTCCCTCCATATGACAAATGTTTCATTTCCAAGAGTCAAGTTTCTTTTGGAGCCTATTTTCCACTTATCTGTGATCGTTGTTAGAAAAGCACATAGTTCCAAATTAGAAGATATTTTGGCTTTTCTAGATTTATACATTTCTAGCTAGATATACGTTATGTCAAGATTCAAATTAAGTAAAAACTAGGAATCTAGAAATGTGAAAATATTTTATAATTTGGGACGGAGACAATAACTAACATTTATCACAACTGAATGAGTATTACGAAGTATAATTGAGTAGTGACATGAAACATCGATGAGCTATATATGGATCATAACTTTATCCATGAATTTTTAAATACTTGTATATATCTCACAAGACTTGATTTGCTCTGCTCATCAGCAAAGACTGATCGATTAGTAGCATGCGTTAGTTGAGATCCAAAGGCCTTGTATTAGGGCAATGCATTTGGATCGATATATTCCAAAATGAATGGGGCCGGGGCACGGTACCAGGCTGGTGATGGTGTGTGAGGTGCCTGCAGAGCACCGGCATCCACCAGCCAGCAGGCACGTGTGGTGGCACGGCTACGCAAGCGCAAGCGCACAGAGCCCTACGTGCCCTGCCAGCCGTACAGCCCCGAACGACGCAGCACGACTCTCCGCGCCATCCCACTGACTAGCTGGTGATGACTGCGTGCTCTGCCCACTGGTCCGCGCGCGATCTCTAGGCTAGCTAGCACGCATCTTCTCTGTCAGGTCTTCTGAACTACTAGTACTAGTACGTAGAGACAGCTATGCTATATAGCCCACCACCATTATATTCCGTTCGCGGCTTCAGAGACAGACGCAGAGGAGATCGAGGGAGGGGAGGAGTCGCCCACCACCACCACCAGCAGCCGCAGCAGTAATCTCCCTGCTCTCGATCGAGCAAGCAAGCAGTAGCTACTAGGCTGCTGCACTGCACATGCACTGTGCTGTGCTGGTCAACAATACACTGAGCAGCAAGAAGTACTCCAGCTCCAGCAGCAGCATTATAGCCACCACCACCACCACCACCGATCGTCGCTCGACCGGCCGGAGATGCAGCCGGCCTGCTCCGCCGCGCTGCTCGCCACCTTCCTCGTCGTGCTGGCTTATTCAGCCGTGAGCTGCCACGGTCAGCTGGCCAACGACTACTACGCCGGCAAGTGCGGCAACTTCAGCGTGGAGGCCATCATCCGCGACGCCGTCAAGGCCCGCCTCGCGTGGGACAAGAGGATGGTCGCCGGCCTCCTCCACCTGCAGTTCCACGACTGCTTCGTCTGTGTACGCATGCAAACACGCCACTGTCCACTTCCCTGCTAGCTAGCTTCTTCATTCAGTCTCCTATCATCTATCGATCCATCCATCATTATTAGTTTCATTATTATTGATTTATTTGTTGTGTTGTGTTGTTGCATATATGTAATTAATGAAGGGATGCGATGCGTCGATCCTGCTGGACGGGCCCAATACGGAGAAGACGGCGCCGGAGAACAGTGGCATCTTCGGCTACGACTTCATCGACGACGTCAAGGAGGCGCTCGAGAAAGTATGCCCTGGCGTCGTCTCCTGCGCTGACATCATCATCGCCGCGACAAGGGACGCCGTTGGCATGGTGAGTGATGGTCACCCCCAATGTATTATGCTAATAATAATTGATAGCTTCCAACAAGCAATCTCGACTTCATTTGCTCCTGTTGCCATATATATATGCATGCTTTATCTTTTTAATTTTCTCTCTTGTCGTAGATGTGGTTTTGCTAAGAAGAATATATAGTAAAGGTTCAGTCTTAATTATTCATTATTATTAGGTATATATATATAACACATTATTATTTTTCCTTGTTTTGCTACTTACTTTGGAAAGTGCTTTATTTGCATTGTGAACAAATTAAATTACTGCATATTAAATCAATCTGTGTGTGCAAGTTCAGTGTGGAGGGCCGAGCTACGAAGTGCAACTAGGCAGAAGGGACGGCATGGTATCACAAGCCTCAAATGCGAGGATTCTGCCGGGCCCCAACGTCGATGTCCCCACCGCTATCAACCTATTCGCAGGCAAGGGCCTCAACAGCTTAGAGATGGTCAGCCTCATGGGTACGTCGCCACTTATATATGCTATGTTGCAATTACATACTCTTTTTAATATACAAATTAAAGACGGGACATAAGATAAGTTATTAGCAAAATTAAACATCAATAATATACGCCGGTTTAACTGCCCAGTACAACTGGTGTCGAAAGTTTTACCATGACCCACGTGCATGCCCTCTTCGGCAACATGAAGCAGGTTTTACTAAATTAGCCTCTTTTGACCTAGAACCACAGCTAAGCGTATTCATTCAATGTGCATATATATCAAGCAGTTCAACACATGGAATATCCCGTACACCAGTGTTGGCAGTTAAAATAAACAGTGATGAGTATATTTAGATATGCGTTACTTGATTGATGAGCTAGTTTGCTTGTCTAACGTTATACTAGTACTGTATATTATTATTGTTTGTGATCTTGGCAAGACCATACCAAAAAAGAGGGGAGAAATTATATATATATATATATATATATATATATATATATATATATATATATATATATATATATATATATCTTCAAAATAACATATTGCGTATGTGTTTATATCTGTTTTTATCACTTTGAGTATGTTTATATACTCATACTAAGGTACTTCAAATCTTTCTATGCGAAAAAATTTCAAAGAAACCTATATTTTTTAATATATTATAAAAATACCACCGACTGTAGTACATAAATAAGTATAACCACATACTCTATGTATGCATGCATATTTGACATATATATTATCATAAACAATCTAGTATGATCATATACTTCGTGTACATATACTTCGTTCGGTCATATACACCTTAAATCTAGAGATATTAACATGGGAGTAGCTACTCCCTAGGAGTAGGATGGAATTTCCCCATATATATATATATATATATATATATATATATATATATATATATATATATATATATATATATGTATTAAGTTATTTCCCCTTTCAATGTACCCCCATGATGACCACCCAGATCCTCATATCAAACCGTTATATTAGGAAGTTTCTTTATATGTAAATGCTGAGTAAGTCTTCTGATCGAGATCTCGGGCTTAGAGCACATATATAGGTAAGCGTGTTACTCCACTTAAGAGTAAGAATGAAGCTAATCGTGCCCAACACATATTTTTAGGCAATACAATGCAACTGCAGAGCATGCATTGTATGCACTTTTCCGTTCATTTGTCTTATTAGGACAGTGTTTTTCTCTTACACCAAATCAGCCAAAATTAGCCGGTTCAGCTATCAACAGGCTTATAAGTAAACTATATACTAATTTGTTGTCTGATTCCTCACTTATGAGGAGGAGGATGAAGCTTGATTTTTATTCCATCATATATATGTAAAAAACATTAATAATCTTTTTAAGAGCCAGTAGTTTTTCCTTGCAAATAATCGTGTCCTGTACCTCGTTTCCTCTTGTTGCAGGCGCGCACACTGTGGGGGTGACACACTGCTCCGTGATCCACGACCGGCTGTACAACTACAATGGCACCGGCTTGCCGGACCCGGCCATGGACCCGTTGTACGTGTGGATCTTGACGAAGTACGCGTGCCCTAAGGGCCAGCCCTACGACAACATCGTCTACCTGGACGACCCCTCCAGCATCCTCCTCGTCGACAAGAGCTACTACACCCAGATCGTGAAACGCCACGGCGTGCTGCCCGTGGACCAGGCTCTCGGCGACGACAGCGCCACCTCGTGGATTGTGCAATTCCTCTCCAAGACCGACTTCTTCCCCTCCATGTTCAGCCACGCGCTCAACAAGCTCGCCGCGCTCGACGTCCTGACCGGCACCGCCGGCGAGATCAGGAGAAACTGCCGGAGGACCAACTGATGGAGATGGATCGATCGTCTGATCTGGCAATCTCAATTAATTGATACACAAACTAGGTTGATTATTACTACCAGCAGCTTATTAGCTAGCGAGCTCGACGTCGAGCAGCTGCTGTGCGAGAAACAGAGAAAGAAAAAATACAAAGAGAAGAGAAAGCAAGCATATACACGCGGCCGGCGACCAGTGGATCGACGACTGAGGATCCGGGGCATTGTCAGCGATAGCATGTGGTTTTACCATAGTTAATTTGAGTAAAGATTCAATTTACTGGAGTAGTACAAGGATCGATTTTTTTTCGTGACTGTACGCTGATTCTTTTGTACGTCACCGGTATAAAAATAAACGTTCCATGCATACATACCACTACTTTATTTTATATATATACTTACTACACTGTCATTAGGATCTTGTTTCAAAGGAAGTATTTAGTGCTTCGTTGTCTTCTTAGGGGAGGAAAAATGATCTTTTCTAGCGCTGCAATAGAAAGAGAAAACTAGAGCATTTAATTTGTGAGGTCAAATGAGCACCTTGGAGGGAGCGTCAGCTAGATTATGACAAAGCAGGGTAGAGTGCATCCCGAGAGCTCTTTGCCCCCTCTCCGGGATGCCGACGGCCGACGGGCTGCTCTCACTTCGTGCACCTCTGGAATCTTCGATGGGCCTCAAATAGATCAGGCCAGTTTTCTTATTCCAACATCCAAGTCGCCTTGAACGAACCGCGCCGGCCCGCGGCATGGCATCTGCAGCTACAGTGGCGGCGGCCCCGTGCTTTCTGCATGGACAAAGTGAACGCTAGCTCGCAGAATTCATTCATCTTGTCCGTTTTATTTCTGTTTCAATTGTTATTTTTTATGAAACAAGAGGGGGCACCTCATACTAGACTTCGTTTAACCTTATTTTCAAGATCGTGCTGTGGCACATATTGTTTTCATTAAGGTAGGATAGAAAAATTTACAAGTGCTCAACGGTAGGGTGTTTAGGGGGTGTTTATTTCCCACCTCTAGACTCTAGTCCCCGTCCCCATCGAATGTTTAGTCACATGTATGGAGTATTAAATACAGTTTTAAAAAATAACTAATTACACAGATTGCAATAACTTTGCGAGACGAATCTTTTAAGCCTAATTAGTCCATGATTTGATAATGTTGTGCTACAGTAAACATATGCTAATGACGGATTAATTATACTTAATTAATTTATCTCGTGGAGTACTGACGAAATCTGTAGTTTGTTTTTTTATGGATATCCGAAAACCCCCTCCGATATTCCTCCGATATTTTGATGTGACACCTACTAGACTTTAGTCCTCCTTCCAAACACCCCTTAGTTGGTTGGTAGGATGAAAAATTTTGGGTGTCATATTGGATGTTTGATTTATATATCGAAGCGATTTTTTCGGACACTAATTAAAAAACCAATTTGACAACTCGCTTGGAAATGACGAGACGAATCATTTGGTTACTGTAGCACTTAAGGATAATCATATGGGTTACTGTAGCACTTGTGGCTAATCAAGGAGTAATTAGAATCAAAAGATGCGTCTCGTCATTTACAGCCAAACTGTGCAATTAGTTTTTTTTTATTTCGTCTATATTTGATACTCCATATGTCCGCAAAAGAGGCAAAATTTTTTGGGCAAAATATTTTGCCCAACTACTCTCTCTGTCATGTTAAAAGGGCCGTTTTAGCATTGGGTAGGAGTACAAGGAGGACGCAAAATGACCATGCATGCCCTACATCAACAATTATTACCAGTTCATAGTGTCTGCCATCCAAGGATGTGCCATGAAGCTATGGGGCCTGAAACCAGCGATTCTCAATCATTTCAAATCCATGCGCCACTCTATGGGGACCTTGGTAGCCTAGCGAGTAGCGACTCTCTTTGCGATACAAAGATCCATGATCTAGAACGTGTTTTGATGTGATTTGGAAGGGGTATTAACTCTTTGATGGGTGAAGCAAGCCCCACCTGCTGGATGAAGTGCCAAACACACATAATCATTGAAAAACTAATCTACTCTCTTTTTTGCCATAAATTGTCTCCAAACTTAACATTGTTGTTCATCGCTTGATCTGACGATTAAGGATGGTGCACTAGGCTTATTGGCCGACCCAGGACAATCCAGTGATATCCTTGCTATGACGAGGTCCCTTCCATGAGCGCTTTGATGGTTCGTTTGCCTATTTGCTCGAGAACTAGCCATTCTTCATGTAAGTGAATGGTTACCCTTGGGTGGTTTGCTCATAAATCTCGCTACCCGAGAGATTTTCTCAATATTAACATGCGATAGTAGGCTAGGCTGATTCCGTAAATTGGTGCCAGTTTTGGCTGAATCTTGCTGCCTCAGTCTTTTTTGTGACCTGCGCGATCTAGCACTTGTGGTTTTGCACCAACATACTTTTTGGTGACTTTGCTAGGAAAAAAATTTGCTTTGGCTCTACTTTATAACCAAATCTCTTTGCCATAGCCTTACTATTTATTGATCTATATCTTCTTATGCTCACCATTACCATTGCATCGCATCTGGTTTTAACCCCCTTGTGATCTCGCTTGCTATTTTTCAAAGTGTTCATCTTATCATTGAAAAATTAATCAAGGCGATCAAGTTCTAGATCATGGAGATCTAAGGTATGACATCACAAAACTACTACAACTACCCTGAGGTACATCTTCAAAATACATCAAATTCGTATTTTGCAAGTTCTATGAATTCTCATATTGGTGTTGCTATAATCATGATTATAGTAGATATACTGCAATAGTTGATACTGCACTGATTGATACTTATGTTGTTAATGATCTTCATCATATATATCATAATTCTAAAAAGTATGGTCAAGAGTTGATGTCAACTATGAATTCTTTGAGTTTTTATGCTACTAGCAACATGAAAATGCATATTCTTATTCATCAACTATAAGTTCACAATATGTGGTTCTACCAAAAGACAAGTCGATGAATGAGATAATTGACTACGATGATGTTAACTATTTAGCTAATTACAATTTTGAATCATCACAATAGTTGTGTATTTTATGGAGCAAATCCTAACATAGTTGAATCCTAGAAGTTGGTTACCGATGAGGGTCAGTGGTAGATAGTGGCAGGGTCTCATGGGTATCCCATTTGACTGCCCGCCCAAGTTGTTAGTTGATTTATTTTTGGTGCAAGGTCATTTCTTTCTTTCTTTACCAACACGATTGTTTCTTAAAAGTTAAGGGTGTGTGGGTGTGTTGTACTGGGGTTTTTTACCCCTTCTTTCTTCTTGATATAATGAAGTGTAGCTCCGTAGCATTTTTGAGAAAAACATTCTCAATTTCAGCACCATATGCGCAAATCTTCATACTCATAATTTGGCTTCTTATGTTGCTCCTAACTTAGGTCGAATTAATAAAATTTCAGCAAGGTATGATAATGGTAATACTCAAAATTTCATTTCATATGTTACTCCTAATTAACTCTAGCCAAATCAATGAAAGGTGGGTACTGGATAAAACTAAATGTTTAGGTTTTGATCCCCAATTCGGTAATATTGGGGCTTGCTTTCATTGCAAGGAACCATATAGGTGAGGTTTTGTTCTTTAAATGGTTGAGCGATCAACAATGCAAGTCAACCGAAGGAGCGAAATGTCTAGCTGCAAGGATAGGTCTAAAACACACTCTATCCTTATGGAAAGAGCGCCTCTAGTTGAAATCGGACTATCTTGCATTGGTACGTGATCTAATGGACCAGTGCAAAGATCGATTTGTATTATGCCATATCATTGAAGAAGCAAAGGCAATCCTCAAGAACTCAGAATCTCCAAATGTTAATGCAAATGAGGTTGCTCATGAGATGTGTCAGTTTGGTAGGAGAGACCTTTTAATGACATCCTAATCTTGTGTCGATGACTTTAGCCCCTAATTGTAATCATGTTGACCTTCTATAATTAATCTCTCACCTTTTTTTAAAAAAAAGGCTTTATATGTTACTCCTAACTCAAGTTGATTCAATGAAAGGTGGGTAAATTTTAGTACTCATGATATTGCTTCATGTGTTACTAGTAACTAAAGGTGAATCTACCAGAACTCAACAAGATATCCTCAATCTAACCTTGTTAAACTAAAAGAAGCAATTTTAGAGTTTCAGAGAACACTTGTTAAAGGCATGGAAAAAATCATGATATGCTTTGCACCCCACTTTGGGATTACTTACAAGAGGCTAATCCCATCTAAGTCATCAGTCATGAATGTAAGAAAAGAAGCTTTGCCCATTGGTACAGTGAGTAGAGACAAAATTGATTCAGGTGTAACCATATGTTCGACTATCAAAGCCAAACAACACAATATTCTTTTCAAATTAATCATATCTCAACAAAGAAATCTTTCTAAAAAACATGGGAAGCGCAAAAAACTAGCTAGGAGCTAAAAGTGTAAGTGTATTTTTCTTGTGATTACTGCTTCATTGATGGAGATCAGGCCCCTACAAGCAATAGAGAAGAATTCACTATCTGCCGAGAGTCATCTTTCTTACACCAACATCAATGAACACAAGCTAATTCAATTATTTATGTATATGACCAGAAAGCTCATCGGCAATAGTTGCAAGTAAAAAGTTGACTCTTAGGTGCTCATGAAAATAATTGTGATGGCACACCCATGCACTTGACCTTAGGGAGGTTTAATTTGTCCAAGGTGAAATTTGTTGTTGCTTGGGAAATCAGGATGATGTGATCTAATAGTTATCCACTATGTTTTTTTAGAATTGTTTCTTTAGCAACCCAAATAATAATCTATCTTAATTTGCACCACTCTTGAGGCTTTGATGCCTTTTCTATCTGTGATTTTTTTCTAACTTCCTTAATTATGCTATGAACAAAAGAACATATGGAATAGGACACGTGTGTAGACACATCGATAGAGATAGGTAAAGTACACGGATGACAACATGTAAGGGTAAGGTGAGGGAGTAAAATGCCATCTTCGACGATGCTCACGAATTTGGCTATGCCTGTCCTCAATGAGATCAGTAGGTCGTAGGTCAGCCGCGAGTGTGTCAATAAGAGGATAATACTACCTTATAGCACTACATTATCTGCTGGGTTAAAAACCTCATCACTATTAGTTTTTAAACTAACAGTACCAAAGCGATAGTGATGAGATTTCTAGAAAACCCAAAAATAGGCTAAAAATATTAAAAAATACTAGAAGAAACCCCCACTAGACTGTTACATTTTTTTTGCGTGAAAAACACACAATTTTCACGGTTCGTTGCCATCGGCACTCAAATCCATGACCTCAAGCTTCAAATGTTCATTGCCTACCCACTTGACCCTCAAGACACTCGTGTCTATTTGTACTATTCGTCTTCACCCATTTTATGTTTATCTAATATGGAAATAAATATTTGGGATCCTAAACAAATTTAAATCAAAAAGTTGTCAACTAGAATGTTATAGCTTTTTAAGATTTACAACTTTAGTTTTGGTTATTTTTCCATCAAAGGTTGTTTGAAGAATTTGAATTACAATTATGACAAAATCCACACATAATTTTCCTTTGATAGATGACATTAAATGAAAATATTATCAACTACAAAGTAACATAACCATTCAAAATCTACAATTTTTGTTTTCGTCTCCATCCGAGATCATTTGAAAATTCAAATTTTAAAACTAAGAAATCAAATGTATTTTTTATTGAGTGATGATTTCAAATGAAAAGGTTTTCAATTACACAGTTTCATAGTTTTTGAGATATACAACTTTTGTTTTTGTCACTTCTTCATCGACATTCTTAACTATAACTACACACTCACTTATGACTATAGAGCATATAAATTTCTTTGGTATTAACTTCTATAAAATCTTGTGAATCAAATATTTCAACATCAAAATGACTTTAAATAAAAAAATTGTAAGCTAAACAGTTTGCATAACTTTTCGATATCTATAACTTTTATTTTGGCCGCTTCTCTATCGAGAGATCTTTAACTATCATTACACACGTGTGACTAGAGCATATGGAATCATTCAATTATTACTGTAAAATTTTTGTGATGCATATTTAGACATTTAATAATCTCTAATTAAAAAGTTTGAACTACAAAATTGCATATCTCATTGAGTACTACAATTTTAGTATAAAAGTTTATGTTCATTAGACATTATAGGAGAAAGTTATAAAGTTTTTCATACAACCTATCACTTTGTCGGTTCATAGCTAAACCTGATGGTAATAGTAACCGACAATGATGACCCAATATCTTTGCTAGTTGGTCCTATCACCGTCATTTCAAGACACAAACTAGCAAAGATGGACTGGCAAACACTATTACTGCTAGTTCGTAAGAAACCAGTGGTGATGGACTGGCAAACACTATTACTGCTGGTTCATAAAATGAAATTGGCAGTGATAGGCTGACTGTGAAGGTTAGTTCTATAGTAATATAAGATATTGTTGACGGTGGATAGCGTCAACTTTTTATATATCAAAAGGCATGAAACACACATCAATATCTAGAAGGCTAGGGTTTTATCTAACAATTTCTACAAGTTTTGGTGATTTACCAATTTTCGGGGACTAAACCAGAAAAAAAAAAAAGGTGTATAACTACAAATCTACATCACGGAATTATCCGCAACTCAGAATACGCCAAACTACTCTAGAAGGATCCGGACACCGGAGCGGGGGGGAGGCAGAGCCGCCGCCAGCGGCCCCACTCCCTAGGCCGGCCGGCACCCCCCCGTGGGGTCCACCTTCCCCTTCTAGAGTGTTCCACCACCGCCTTTGAGGATCAATCTCAGCCCTACATGAAGTCGGTTTGATCAAACGGTTGTCATGCATCCCACCGGCAATATAAGTAGAGCTAGACCCCCATAGAAAACCATAATCTAGTTCATTCAATTCAACTCGAGTCATTTGGTGATCAAGTCATCTAGAGCTTTCAGTTCTAGTTCCTCATAGCCTTCTAGTTCATAGTTTAGCCTAGTTAGATCTAGAGTAGAGGAAGTCAAGTTCTTCATCGATCTTGGACTCTCGGACGTTGTCAAGAAGAGAAGAGTCCGTATAGTTAAGTAAGCTTTTCTTTTCTTATTGTAATATCTATGATTGTACGATCATTGCTAGCAACATTGTTCTTCATTATTATGTTCTTGATTGCATTGTTTATTGTCTACTTTAATATATCTAGTATAGTTAGTTTGCTATTATATTCATGCACTAGTTCGTATAGCGTTCATCAATTCGATCGGTTGGTGAGTGGTAGGTTGTGTGTAGGCATGGTGCCTAGATGCATTACTTATCTCGCAAATATCTCTAGTTATGTCGGGTAGTAAGGTAGATCATGGATGTGACAGATCTATTGAGTCCTTTGTAGGCCTTCTCCCTAATGGTGGATTGGTAGAGTGGGATTGTCGGGTTAAGAGTATATTTATATACATGAGCTTCCCACTTGTCTTTTTTCTCGTACATTGCTCCGATGTGTTTGGGAATATTAATAGTATTACTTAATGATGATTGTTAGACATACTTGCACTACATGAAGTATCTTTGACTTAGCTTGAATACTTAGGAGTTATTTCTTAATTAAATGATTAAACGACGTTAACATGTCTAGATTGCTATGAGTGAATTAATAATATTATGAGATGACTGATCATATTTATCATATTTATCTATTATTTATCTTGTGACACCTTTCTGTTGTTGAGGAGAGTTGACATTGGCTACATCTCTTATTCACTTTGCATATAAGTGTTATCAATACTATAGGTTAGTTGTTTAGCAATACCTTCCTAGTGGTAGAATATAAATGACAATCTGTAATACTCTAGGTAAAATGCTACAATGGTATAATTATCTATCTACTTGCGTAATCATTCTTAGTTTATATCTATCTTTGTTTATTTATGCCTAGCCACATAAAATGATAAGATTTAGTACCAAGGTTTATTCCTAGCTTTACAATTGGGCATGACAACCTAGTTTCATAGTTAGGAGTAAGGGTAAAGAGACTAGTGGCTAGTTGCTAAAGGCAAGTTAATAAATACCAACATTTTTAGCGTCATTACTTAGGATAGGGATTTGAGGTTTATTGCAGTGATGTTAGAAATGCCAACAAGCATTTTTGGCACCGTTGCTTATGGGGAAGGCTAATAAACTTAGAAAAGTATTGATAACCATATGTACCACAATAAGATCGATCACCCAATTGACCTCTAACTCAAATAAGCTTACCCTTGTTTCGCCTACATATGTATCTTATGCAGGGTAATGAATGAATGAATGGTTTTGATCTTCTGGATAATTACACCGAAGATCCTAAGAAACTCTTGAGAACAAGGAAGTTTGCAAGAACGAGGGATACTTTTGAATCACCATCGAGAACACCCTCCACTGAAACTTGTTCATCACAAGAGCAAGCTCTATCATCCACAGAAGAAGAATTAGAAGTTAACTTGACACCAGTATTTGAACAAGTTAATCTAAGATATAGCATTCGTTGAGAAGATGGCCTCAAATCAAAGATGGAATGAAGAACGCACTCAACCTCGTAAGAGAGGAGGAGGCACTCATCATCTCAAGGAAGTCGATAGATTCACTAAAAAGTTAGACCTTATTATGAAGAAGCTTGATGATAGAGACACTAAAAAGAGAGAAATCATGCATATTAATGATTCTTACATGACTTGTGAAGAATGTGGAAACACAGGACTTTTTGTGACACTGGATCAGGGGTCAACGTTATATCAAAGGTAGCATACAATTATCTATTTGGTGATGAACCGTTATACCCAACCTATATACAGCTGCAGATGGCAGACTTATCTACAAGATTCCCATAAGGCAGTAAAGAACGTTGTGGTAAAGATTAAAGATTATTATATACCCGCAGATTTCTTGGTTCTTGATATGCAGGAAGATGACGATACACCTATCATCCTGGGAAGACCCTTCCTCAACACCGCCAATGCAATCCTCTATATGAGATCTGGAAAAGTTCACTTCCATCTACCTGTTGGAAAGGTATGTTGTGACTTTAATAGTTATACTAACAGTAATTCATTCTAGAAGATACGAAACAGGAGACGCCGATCCCATCATAGAGCAAATCTGCTCTCAAGGAAAGATGGATAAAAAGCTAAGCTAGGTTCATAGTTAAATCAGCAACCGTTTCCCCGGCAACGGCACAAAAAATACTTGTTGGTATTAATTAAATGCACAAGAAAATATAACTATCCGCAAGCGCACAGATATAATACCGTTGTAGCACTTCACCCGGAGGTTTTAAATATCGTATCCACAAAGGAAACGTGTGTGATTAACTATGGTCTAACTCAACTAGAGGTGGCTAAAGATAAAACTAGAAAGATAAAGATTATACTAAGGTAAACACTAAGCTAAGGTCTAATGTGGTTGATAATAGTGATCTATGTTGATGATAATAGCAATCTATGTTGATGATAATAGGAGTATAGAGAGGAAACTATGGTTCTCTTCTTCTAACTTTGGGTAAACTATGTCTTCTACTATTCAACTTTGGGACATTATTCAGAGCAGATTGAGTACAGAAATCTCGCCCTACTCTGATAACCGCATCCTACCAAACCTATCAACAGGAGTTGGACTACAGAGGACTCAATAGGTCTATCACACTTGCGATCTACCACCGATCCGGAAGATTAGGGGGCATTCACGATTAAGCCTAGCCTAAGCACCACGCCTACACTATGATTAATACTCTACTCTGACTAGTACAGAAATAAAGCACTCGAAAGAGTCACAAACCAGATGAATAAAGTAAACAAAGTAAACTTAGATCAAAAGATGATTACCAGAGAAATCTCGAAGACAAACTCATGAAGAACTTGAATCCGCTGAAGTACAAGCCGTAGAGGGAGCACCGACAGGCCGGCACCTCCTCCGAACTCTTCCCTCACTCTCCATCTCACTATTATCTATAAGTCTATATCCTAGAGAGGTTGATCCATTCGAGGGACACCTCTCAGAGATTACTTAATGAATTAGGGTTTTCCTGGTGGGTCTGGCCCTATATTTATAGCCTGGTGGGATGCACGATGGCCGTTTGATCAAACCGACTTCACGTAGTAACCCTCAAAGGCGGTGGAGGAAGCTTCCAGAAGAGCGTAGGAGGTTCTTTGAGGCGGAGGCTGCCCGACATTTTTCTTGGGGCCGGCCAGCTCTCCACCAATTCCTCTGGGCCTCCGCTTTGTCGTGGTGTTTTTTTTTTGATCCTTGTAGAGCTCAATAGTGTATGTTTCCATCGCGGTTAAGTTTCGTTACTCTGTTTCATAGTTGGACCCTTTTCCGTAGTTTTCTGGAATAATCCCTAGAAAATAATAATTCACCAAAACTCATAGAATTTGTCAGATAAAACCCTAGACTTCTAGATATTTATGTATTTCTCGTGTCTATTGATCTATTAAATATTGACGCTATCCACCGTCAACAACTCCCCCAAGCTTACCCTTTGCTAGTCCCTTAGTAAAGCCTAGAGCTGGATCAGGAGTTGCTACAATGCTTTCACGCCTCAAAAGTACACATGCTTTCAAATAGAAATTCTCCTCTGAATTAGACAAAACTGCTCTAACTTTTAAACTTACTCATTTTACCTGTAACTATGAAGCTTTTCAACTTTCACATAGGTCTTGAGCAATTGAAAGATAGAACAATCAAGTCAAGTACTATGTCTCAAATTATTCACTTAACTAATATTCTAGAGTTTTTTGCAAGTTTTGAAATAAAACTCAGAGCTTAAGTGTGTGACACCCTCAGGTCTCTTGATATATATAGTATTTATAGATCTCACTGAGGTATTATAATGTTATGTCCTCCTACAACTAAGGATTATAGTGGAGCTCATAGGAGTGGCACAAACAAGGATGAGCATACTTGCAATACATATATTGTAAAGTCAAACAATGGATCCAAAGAGAGTCAAGTCATACAATCAAACCAAGATGTGCATGTGTATGGAATATAGTGGATAGGTGTATATATGATGGCTAATCCTATTTCTACTTTTGCTCTTTGGGGATAAATCTCTGTCTAGAAACTTCAAAACATTCATAGGAAAACATAGGCTATCTTTATTCTCCTTTGTTTTTCTCTTTTTTGGGAGGCGGGCATTGATGTACCCATTATTTTAATTGCTTGGACATGTTTCCATTTTTTACTCCCTTTTCTTTTCTTTTTTTTCAATACTTTTTCTTTTGTATAGCCATATGCATCCTTTGAATACAAAATAATTGAAGAGATAACAATGAAGAACTTTAAGTATTTAAACAGGGGTTTATCCTATGGGGTTTATTTTTGGGTGTTCACTCCCAATGTATGAGAAAAATATTATTATGGTGGATCTGGATGAAAATAGGAAATAATTGAGTTTACTCCCAATATAGGAATATGCATATGTAAGTGGAGAATGTGCGTGTGTGTGATCTTAATTTTAAAAGCATGACAAGACTTTCATAAGGTATACGACAAAGGTTGACTAAACTCAATATAAAACAAGTAGCATAAATGAGCAAAGGTTTCCTATTCTAAATGTATGTCATATATGGCTTTGGTAGAAATTCAAACTTTGTCATACAAGAGCTCATTATGTAAGATTTTGAATTTTTAAAAGATAAATCTTTAGAACTTTAGTATCGCTAGGAATAAGATAAATAGCAGCTCAACTTCCTTATATCATATCCCTCAATCACCTAGACTCAGATCAAGCCTATGCCTCCACAAGTTTAGGTTCGGAGTAAATTCTAATATCAAAGCAGTCATATCCAAAACTCGGGAGAACTTAAAGTTGAAAACTAGACACTTTAAAGGAATTACGATAGAGTAACTATTCATCATCTCCAATTTAAATTGTTCTCCAGTTTTTATTTGACTCCTAACAACCTAGACAAAACTTATTAAGAACACTCTCTATGATCATACCTTAATAAAGTATCTCTATTTTGGGTTTAATATATTTCTTTTATTTTAACTAATGGACTCACAAAAGACTCTACGGACATAGACATTCATGTGCCCATATATTTTTGGTATTTTTTTAATTTTTTTATGATACTATGGTGAACCTTTATGTGCTCACATATTTTTGGTATTTTATGACTTTTAGACAGACTTCGATAATCACTTAGGTATACTTACCCGATAACTAGGGGATGCCCTCCCCCAAGCAAGACATTTGCTGTGGTGATTGCTCAATGATCTTTAGAGTAAGGTTACCAGTAGTAGTCCACCGATTGGACTCACTTTTTAGTCATATTATTGTCCTGCAAAATATGTACTCCGACAAGAAAACCAAAACTCGAGGCTTGAATTATGACAAGGGGTTAGCGGTCACCAAATGAGTAACTGATTATTCTTATGAGCTAATATAGAATTTTAGATTTTAGCAGAATTCTGTGTCACTTTTTTTTTTAGGATTTTTTATTTTATAATGCAAAGAGATAATTTTAAATGCTATATACTTTTTTTTTTTTTTAGGCCACCACAGTAAGCACTCCTATAGCTATTACACCGCAAGGGTTTCACATGGGGCTTCAAGTTTTTAAGATGCTCATAAATGCCTACTTATTTTTATTGTTTTCTATGCAATGCTAATATAGAAAAGTAAATATGCTAAAGAGAAAATTATAATATAAGGAAGTAAATATGGATAACTATCGATGTTACGTTTCGGCGAGGGTTTAGATTTTTAAGTCCTCCGAATTAGACTTGTTCTTCTCCACTCTTGTTCTTTCATTGATTGTATTCATCAGTCTTGGAGATAGAGATAATGATGGTTACACCTCTTGCATTGGTGATTCTGATGGTGATGTCTTTTATTCTTTGCTTGGCCAGTAAGTTTAAATAGAGCATTAATGGTAGAATCTTGTAGCATCTTGCTCAGTGTGCATGTTCATGGGTTCGAAACTTTCACTTGTAGAGTGTTAGGGAATATTCTTTTCACACTTTGAAGTGTATCCTGCTTGCAAACCAAGGTAGAGATCAAGTGCATGGGCTCTGTTGGTGGAAAAACACACCAACAGAACCAAATATATCTCTTTATTTATTCTCCTCTAACCTTAGGCACATTCAATAAGATAAAGTTGGTGTTGCATATTTGTTTACTTATAACATGAGTTGTAAGATCTGAAGATTGAGTATAAATATTGCATTCAAGTTCATATGACGTAAAAGGTTTAAATTGCTCAACCAATGGAAGGATTGTCTATATCTACATAATTATAACTATCATCTTTCAAAGATAAATTATAATATTTTAGCTAATTTGGTTAAGACTGGAAGATTAAGAGAATGATGCCATAAATAATCTTAAAAACAAATTATGTTAAGTTAATCAGGTTAATCAATTAAAGTATAACTCTAACATGTTTGTAACTTCATTTATGTATATATCAAGATTAGGAGGAAAATGATGACCACTTACCTTAGGTAGTTACCTTTATTCTTAGAGTATGACACCAAGTGATGATGGATGTCTTTTGGTGGTCCTTTTCTTCTTGCATCTTGAGTTGTTCATAGCATCTTGTTTCCTCTGTTGTACTTTTTTTTCCTTATCTCTTTTGCCATTTTTTTCTTTGATCATATCACTCTTTTTTTACTTCACTCATTGTTATGCCTACAATAGATTAGTGGACAATACATATCCGAAGAAATATACAATCTTAAAAAATAGGTAGTTTGTCTAGAATTTTATCGTGTTCCGTCTATCCTATTAAAAAATATAGTGTTGAGATTATTTTAGCATAGACCATATTCTACACAAACATGACTCAAGACAAAAAGTAACTTGCGGCACAAAGATAAAGTGAATGAATCATTGATACTTATAGTTCTTCCATCCATGATGAATGAGCTATGTCTTCTTCTACAAAGTTATTGAAGTTTGTCATGTGCCTTGCTTTATCCTATTCAAATACATCTCTTGACTTACCCAGATAAATTTTGAAAATTTCTTTAAGGGGTTAGTCCAATAAAATATCCAATATCCACTATAATAATTTCTAGTTCAATAACCAAATCAAACTCTATGTCTAGTTTAGTTAAGGAAGGCATTTTAACCTAAGCACCATGCTCAATTTAAAAAGCCTTTAGAATTACCCATATGTAGTACTTCTAAACCAAAACTTACTATAGCAGACAAAGGTGACATAAAAGCACTTATAGAGATTTTATTCAGACAGAGATGAAAGAGCATGATTATTATGCAGCATATTGAGCATGAATTAAAAAAGATAGAGACAACCAATATTAGCAACATGATTTAAGATTTTTCAAGTAAGCCCATTCCCCCAAACTTGAAGTTTGCAAAGCAAATTTAAGTTTGTATGGATATAATTCAAAGTTGCATGATGGTTGTTTTGACATACCTGGTGCTATCATTCTTCATTCTTTTACTTCAAGCCTAGAATGGTTAGTGACAAAAATACCCAAAGGAATATTTTGATAATTATAACTCTATGCTCAATTCATAAGGGCATTACAGCAAAAGGTGCAAACTCATATTATCTTTCAAGAGTGATTATAAAGTCATCCTTAGAAAACTTTCTAATTATTATACCTTAGGCTCGTAAAGTGGTTGCCTCTAAAACACCACCTATATCAAGATTATAAAGGGATCTACAATATTTATGATAAATGTATATGTCCACAACCACCCTTTCAATGATTTTATAAATAGGTAGAATGAGAGGGTTGAAAATCTCATATGTGGCAATATTAGAGAGACCAAGTAATTCTGGAGATTTCTCATATGAGCATGGATTTGAAGAGATATCTATGAAGTAGCTTCTATACTCATTAATGTTATCTCCCTCTTTAAGCTCCAAGAATATTTCTTTATGAGTGTCTATAGGCAAAGATATTTTCTCCTTTATTTCATGCCTATGACATTCATTTGACACTTTATTGTCCAAGACTTCCCATGGATTGATATCTGTAAGGTGGGTTTCGTCAAAGGTCTCCTCTAGATTTGGATGGGTTAGGTCAGGGCCAGATTCTATTATTAAGGTTTCTTCCTTGTCCATCCATTCTATACACTCCTGCCTTTTTAGTGGCACTTTTTGGTCTTTCTCGAGTCCTTCATAATTCATATGCTCTAGGTGTCTTAGTGGATCTCGAGTGTCAGAGGATTCTTTGAGGTTAAAGATAAATGAAATATCTAACGTGGGTATAGAAGGGAAGAAGATAAGATTGTCTTCAAAATGGTTTGACTCTCCTTCTATGGCATTGCTAGTCATGCCATCCTTGGGTGTTTCCCAATAAGGATGCTTCCGAAGAGGTTTCTTTTGAAAAGAATTTGAATTATATTCACTAGAAGGTCTCTTATGGGATTAGAAGTCTAAACTTTTCTCAATATCACAAAGATCATCCTTAACAAAAGATATTCCCAAGGGTTGAATTTCTTCTTCCCTTATAGGATTTTGAGGTATGGATGGCTTAGAACTGATAGCTAGATTTTAGGATTGAAAAATATATGATTTAGCCATCAAAACTTCCTCTTTTTGGTCGGAAGATGATTCCTTCTCTTTCTCGGGGAGTTCACTATGAATGCTAGGGTAGAGAGTTCTTCCACTAATTTTATCAAGTATAGACCTTACTTCACTAGCAGACAAATCAAGGAAAGCTCCTCTAGAACATATATCAAGGGATTCCTTACCACCCTTACTAAGGCCTAAGAAAAAATGTTGAATAAGCACTGAGTCTGGAATGGAAAGGTCTGGCCTAATAGTAAGGAGATCATTAATGCGATCCCATGATGCTTCAAGAGATTCTTCTTCTAGTTGCCTAAAAGTTAGAACCTCTCTCCGAAGGCTAGCTATTCTAGAGATGGGAAAGAATTTAGAGAGAAAATTAAAGCATAGCACTTTCCAATCTCCTTGCACTCTTCCTACTGTTTGGTTGTACCAATGTTTAGTTTTTTCAGTCAAAGAGAATGGAAAAAGCTTCTATTGTAAAGTCTTATCAGACATGCCATCAATATAAAAACAAGCACATGTTAGTAAGAACTCTCGTAGGTGTGAGTAGGGGTTTTCATCACTTCTCCCAAGAAGGATTGTTTTTGAATCAAATCTACCCAAGACGGGCGCAGCTCATAACTAGATGTTAAGATGGACGTCAGCTGAAAGGCCTAGAGTTTAGGGTGAATAGGCCTGCAAAAAAAGGTAAAACAAAACAAAAGAAATCAAAGATGAAAAGTGAAAGAAAGAAAGAAAGATAATAGATAAAAGGGTAAAAGGATAAAAAGAAAAGGATAAAAAGCTGGGTTCAGCAGGGCGGCACTGCAAATACTGGAGCAGGGCGGCACTGCCGGGCAGGGCGCACTGACGGCCTCTCCAAAACAGAGGAAACTGAAATCTGATTTCGCAGTTAGAATCTACACAGAAGGTTCTACTCAATCCTGCAATATCACCCAGAGAGCCAGCTCGAAGACTGGTTACCACAGAAAACTTAGAATATGCAAGATTGACCCAAACCCTAACCAAACTACTCAAGCAACCACAATCACACCAGCACGCGGAGACAAGTATTTATCCCGTGGTTCAGCTCGCCACCAAGGCTTGCCTACCTCCACGTTGTTGAGGAAGCCACAAAAGGCTTGGGCTTGCCACCAAGGCTTGCCTTACCCTCGTTCTCAAGTCAAGAGTGTTACCTCTTGAGATGAGGGGTGATTTACTAGCTGAAGATGTTGGTTACAAACCTCCCAAGGCTGCCACAATCGTTGGCAAGCTCAAGGGCGACGCCTAGCCGGCTAGGAGCAAGCTCCAAGGGTAATAAACCCTAGGGCTGCCGGCCAAACGTGAACCAAATGCTCTTTTGACTTGGGGAATCAGTGGATCTGCTCTCCAATCGAGTTTTGCTGCCTTTTCTCTCAAGTTTTGTGGTGGGAATCAAGGATTTGCTTGAGATCTTGAAGGAGCAACAATGGAGGAGAGAGAGGGGAGCTCTGGTTCGGGTTCCGTCAGAAATGAACGTTAGGACGGAGAAGATGACCGTTTGGGAAGACAGGAGATGGTATAAATACCCCCCTGTCCCAACGGTACAGCTATGGGCGGCACTGCCGCCCTAGAGGGCGGCACTGCCGCCCTGGCCAAAACAGGTATTTCGTAAAACTGTTTCTGTGGCTGTTTTGGCTGGGTGTGATGATGTTCTGGAGAAAGTTTGAGCATCTGATTCATCATTTGGTCAACTGCCCTAAAATCCCCCTTGATAGTACGGCTTTTCCTAAACTCAAATTCAAAATCAAAATGAATATAAACGCCATCGAGTTGAGGTAGCCACCGGTTTTAGCTGAGGGGGTTCTCCAACCTGTTCATCATCACCTTTTTCCACTTACCTGCTTGTCATCTCGATAAATCTCATTAGACCTCTAATTCGGTGGTCATTATCACCAAAACCCACAATAGGGCTTGATTGCACTTACAATCTCCCCCTTTTTGGTGATTGATGACAACCCAATTAGAGCTTACAAAAAGATATAATCATAAACTGAGATTTTCGAGCCATGAATGTAGAAGTCTCCCCCTAAATGTGTGAAGTAGAATTTGAATTTCTAATTTGGTATAAAACCAAGTTTTCACACACTTTTGTGATGTTTGGGGCCTCCCCCTATATTCATGCCTGCTGTGGGGTGCCAAAAAAAAAAAAAATGTGTCAAATAATATCACGTGGTGCATATGACAGTTTAAGCACACATGGGTGCTGACTGCAACGGCCAGGGGCGGCACTGCCGCCCTGGAGGGCGTCACTGCCGCCCTGTCAGAAACAGCCAGCTCAGAAATAGGCAACACACAGCAGCAAATATATATATAAAACAACATGATCTCACAATATGACAAGCAGAACACATAATAATAGACCAGAACCATATCCGAGACGAGTAGAGTGAAATAAGTAGCAAAGATACAAACAAGTTTTGACACTCAAACTCACAAACTAACATTATTCTCATCGGATCTAAATATGAAGCATAGCTGCAGCTACTACACATGGCGCGAAAAAGGAATTGACCCCCTAATTTTCTCCCCCTTTGGCATCAAGTACCAAAAAGAGAAGAGAAAAGAAGGAGAATCACTCATCATCGCTCTCGGACTCAACGACGGCACGCCCCTGACGGTGAGTGGTGCTGGTGAAGCGAGTGGAGCGCGTCGAACGACGGGTAGGAGCAGCGTGAGAAGGTCCAGCCTCCTGCCCACGAGTAGTGTCTCTCTGACGCCTGTAGTAGCTGTGAAGGGTCTCCTGAAGCTCGGGGTCCTCGTAGACACCATGCAGCCCCTCATCACCATCGTCATCATCTTCATCATCATCCTCATCCGTGTCTGACAAGCGAGGAAGGTCAGGAAACTGTGGTGGAGGCTCAAGAGGTGGTAGAGGTGGAAGTCCCTGAGCCTCTCTGGTAGCTGCAATCGCCCTCCGTGTCTCCGTTCTATCCTCATAGTCACTCCTTGCAATGTAGGAGCAAGTGGTGAACACGGCCTTCATCCATGCTGCAAGCTTCTTGAACCCTGACCTCTTCTTCCTTCTCCCACCACCTCTGGAGGACTCTGGAAAGTCACGGTGTGAGGAGGAAGTGCCTCTAGTGGAGTGGTGACCTGCTGCCCCGCCATGTGTCTTCTTGATAGTGCAAGCAGTGTGGGTACAATCCTTAGGAAATCTCATCCCAGTGACTCTCTCAATCATAAACATAAGGTAAGGAGCGTATGGAAGCTCCCTCCTCCCATCATCCATAGCAAAGCTCAATTCCACCCACATAAAACGAGGGACATTGAACTTCTCACCACTGGGAAAGCGAGACAGAACATTAGTGATATAGCCATTCAGATCTGTGGCATTTTCCTTGGGGTTGATAGTGGTCCTGATAATGTTGTTCATGAGGTAGTAGATGCTCTTCAACCCTGTCCTCCTGCCATCTGCCTCACTAGGATTCACCCACATGAAGCTCACCTCAGAAGGCTCAAGGCGGCGCACAGCATGAATCCGACTATAAGTCCGGTGCACCTCCCCAAAGCCAAGAATACGACAGAAGGTAACAAAGTCAATCCTGTAGTGCCTCCCATCTGTCATCCAGTGCATCTCATCGGTCTCCTTGTTCCAAAAGTAGGTAGCATGGAACTGAGCAAGCACCTCTCTGTTCCAATCATATCGGAAACCCATGATGTCAGTGAGCTCAAAGTGATCACAAGAGTTGATCATAGCAGCAAGCTCAGGCTCATTCCTTTCCTCTAACTCTTCAAAGTCAACATACTGCATTTTGCAGATCTTCCCTTTGGGCTTGGAAAGGATAGCTGTGGCATAGAAGTTGGAATGGAAGACATTCCAAAACCTGTAATCAATGCCAGTGGATTTGGGCATGTCATAGGGATCAATTGCTCTTGCTTCTTCAGTGCCCTTCCAACTCTTGGAATAATCAACCACAGCATGCCGCAAGGTATTTTCAGGTGCTCTCAGCTCAAACTCATCACTGTTGTCTCTCATGTAGCTATCATCGAACTGAGAGATGTGCAGGGGGGTACTAGGTGGCACACGAATGGTGTAACCAACTCTCTGACGGTGCTCCTCATCAGCTTCTTCTCGTGCACGTGCTGCTGGATCACGGTATACAGCAGAGCTTCTCCCCCTGCCTCTGCGGATCTGCTCTTTTGTCAACAACTTGCGCTTCCCTCTTCCATCATCACCACCTCCTTCCATCTATGCAACAAAATTTGTCCAAATAAGAAACTGTACAAGTGTGGCAATGGGGAGTGGCTAAGAAGTAGAATTAGCAAGAGGAAGGAGTCAAGGCATGAACCTGAAAACCACCTGGACAGAATTGTCTCAGGCAGGGCGGCACTGACGCCCTGGAGGGCGGCACTGCCGCCCCTGTCCGGTTTCCAGATTCATGTCCTGCTTCTTTCCTCTTGCTTATTCTATTTCTTAACTACTCCTCAGGGCAGACACACGTGCAGTAACTGGACAGAATATAAACAAGTACATCTAGCCATGGATTTGGAAGAAATAGGTTTGAGTTTTAGTGGAAGGGGAAGTAGTGACTAGAACCACTTGATTTGAACTTCCAAAAGTTGAAGAAGTCTACAAAGTTGTAGGGCCGTCACTGCCGACCATAAACCGCGGCATTGCCGCAATCCAATCCTTCTTTTGACCGTTGGAAATTCAAATCAATAGGCTCTAATCAATACATCCACATTCTACCTCATCAATCCAACATTCAAAACTGAAATCCACCACTAAAGAATGCACATTGCATGGATCGAAGGGATTTAGGGTTTCACCTTGCTTCAACCGAGTAGGAGGAAGGGAAGAGGAGAGAGGAGGCCGAGCCCAACCCTGGCCGGCTCCCTAGTGCCACCAGGGTAAGCCGCCGCTCCCCTTGCTGCTGCTGCCGGCGGTGGAGCAGCAGCCGCCGCCTCTTCTCCTTCCAACCGAAAAGAGGAAAGGAGAGAAAGAGAGGAGGGGGCGTCGGCCTGGGAGGTTCTGAGGGGGAACAAGAAAGAAACGCCTCGGCCTAAAGAGATAAGGGAGAGGGGTTCACGGGTGAACAGTTCCTGGGCCGCACGGTTGCAAACTCCAGAGGGCGGCACTGCCGGCCCCTTAAGGGCGGCACTGCCGCCCTGCCCAACAGAGCAGGGTTACAGCACACTTAATTCCTCTCAACTCACCTCGGACAAGACTACTAGATCTGCAAGTTTCATGACCAGAGACAAATAAACAACACACACCATGGTCATGTCACTTGAAGAGACTTTTGAAATCAAATTTGAAACACATAAATAAACTTTTCAAAGATTTGCCTATCATACTAGTTGATCAATCAGAGGCATGCTATATTTCAAACCACGTTACGAGAATCAAGGATATTCAATTCATTCCGCAGCGCACAAAACCTTGACTCATCGAGAGGCTTAGTGAAGATATCGGCTAGTTGTTTTTCGGTGCTCACATGGCGAATTTCGATATCTCCTTTGGTTTCGTGGTCTCTCAAGAAATGATGACGGATGTCAATATGCTTGGTTCTAGAGTGGCTCACTGGATTATTTGCAAGCTTTATGGCACTTTCATTGTCACACAAAAGTGGAATTTTGGTGAATTGACATCCGAAATCTCGAAGGGTTTGCCTCATCCAAAGTAGTTGAGCGCAGCATGCACCCGCTGCAACATACTCGGCCTCGGCTGTGGATAAGGCTACACAATTTTGCTTTTTAGAGCTCCAAGACACTAGAGACCGTCCAAGGAATTGACATGTCCCCGAAGTGCTTTTTCTATCTACTTTGCAACCGGCGTAATCGGAATCCGAATACCCAAGTAGATTGAACTTGGAGCCCTTGGGATACCACAAGCCAAGGTTAGGTGTGTGAACTAGATATCTCAAGATTCTTTTAACGGCCACTAGATGACACTCTTTAGGGTTGGCTTGAAATCTAGCACACATGCACACACTAAGCATAATATCAGGCCTAGATGCACATAAGTAAAGGAGAGAGCCGATCATGGAACGATATACCTTAATGTCCACGGCTGTCCCTTCCTCATTAAGATCAAGATGTCCATTTGTTGGCATGGGAGTTTTGATAGGCTTTGCTTTCTCCATGTTAAACTTTTTCAGCATGTCAAGGGTATACTTGGTTTGGCTAATGAATGTCCCTTCCTTCAATTGCTTGATTTGAAACCCAAGGAAGAACTTCAGCTCACCCATCATGGACATCTCAAATCTCTTAGTCATGATCCTACTAAACTCCTCAACATACATATGGTTAGTACTACCAAATATTATGTCATCGACATATATTTGGCACACAAATAAATCATTATCAACTTTATGAGTAAAGAGTGTAGGATCCGCTTTGCCTATTTCAAAGCCTTGTTTAAGCAAGAATTCCTTAAGGCATTCATACCATGCTCTTGGTGCTTGTTTCAGCCCATAGAGCGCCTTTTGGAGTTTGTAGACATGGTTGGGGAACTTGGGATCTTCAAAGCCCGGTGGCTGCTCTACATACACCAACTCTTGTATTGGGCCATTGAGAAATGCACTTTTGACATCCATTTGGTGCAGCTTGAAGTCATGATGGGCAGCGAAGGCTAGAAGCATACGAATTGCTTCAAGCCTTGCCACGGGCGCATATGTTTCTTCAAAATCCAAGCCCTCTACTTGAGTGAAGCCTTGAGCCACCAATCTTGCTTTGTTTCTTGTCACCACGCCATTCTCATCTTGCTTATTGCGAAAGACCCACTTGGTGCCAATAACATTTGTATTGGGCCTTTCCACCAAAGTCCACACTTGGTTTCTCTCAAAGTTGTTAAGCTCTTCTTGCATGGCCATTACCCAATCTGGGTCTCCAAGTGCTTGATCTACCTTAAGAGGTTCAAGAGAGGAAACAAACGAGTAATATTGACAAAAATTTGCTAAATGAGAACGTGTTGTTACCCCTTTCCGAATGCTCCCAAGGATGTTGTCAACGGGATGATCCCGTTGTATCGTTTGACGAAGCCTTGGATACTCAATGGCTTGCTGCTCTTCTTGTGGACCTGCATCTTCTTCTTGTTCAAGAATAGGCTCAAGATTTAGCCCTGGAAGTGGTGTTGCAGGAATCGGGGAAGCTGCTGCAGGTGTGCCAGGGGCGGCACTGCCGCCCTCAGGTGCGGCACTGCCGCCATGCTGGTCTGCAGCAGGTGTGTGCTGCACTTGCTTGTCAGGTACGTCAGCGGAAGTAGATATAGCAACACTTTGGGGATCCTCCTCTTCAGTAGCTTGATCTTCTTGTGGTTTAATATCACCAATAGCCATTTGCTTGATTGCCTCACATGGTGGATCCTCCTTTCCTACAACACTTGAATCAACTTGCTCTACTTGAGAGCCATTAGATTCATCAAATGTCACATCTACCGTGACTTCAGTTCTACCCAAAGTTTTGTTGAAGACACGGTAGGCATGCTCATTTGATCCATAACCAAGAAGAAAACCTTCATCAACTTTAGGTGCAAACTTAGAGGTTCGGGGTCGTTTAACAAGTATGAAACACTTGCATCCAAACACTCTAAAGTAAGACACCTTTGGTTTGTTACCGGTTAATATCTCATATGAAGTCTTCTTGAGCTTCTTGTGTAGGTAGAGTCGGTTGATGGCATGGCAAGCGGTGTTGACGGCGTCACACCAAAAGATGTCCGGCGTCTTGTACTCATCTAGCATTGTCCTTGCCATGTCAATGAGTGTTCTGTTCTTTCTCTCTACTACACCATTTTGTTGAGGGTTGTATGGAGTTGAGAACTCATGCTTGATGCCCTCATCATCGAGAAATTCTTCCACTTGAGTGTTCTTGAATTCAGTTCCATTGTCACTTCTTATCTTCTTGATTGGAAGGCTGAATTCTCTTTGTGCTCTTCTAACAAAGGTTTTCACCTTCTCTTGTACCTGTGACTTATCATACACAAAGAATACCCAAGTGAAACGGGAATAATCATCAACAATAACCAATCCATATTTGTTACCCCCGATGCTAAGGTAGGCAACCGGTCCAAAGAGATCCATGTGAATCAACTCCAACGGTTGTGTAGTGGTCATGATGCTCTTTGGTGGGTGAGGTACGCCTACTTGCTTTCCGGCTTGGCAAGCGCTACAAATCCTGTCTTTCTCAAATTCAACATTGGTTAGTCCAAGGATGTGGTTGTCTTTTAAGAGTTTGGCCAAGTTCCTCATCCCAACATGTGCTAGACGGCGATGCCACAACCAGCCCATGCTAGATTTTGCCACTAAACAGGTCTCAATCTTAGCTTTGTTCTTGCTGAAATCAACAAGATAGAGCTTGTTTCTCAACCGACCCGTAAAGACAATAGAGGAATCCTCCCTCTTAAAGACTTCTACACCCTTATCCGTAAAGAGACAATTGTAGCCCATCTCACATAATTGTGAAACGGACAGCAGATTGTAACTTAACGAATTAACATGTAAGACATTAGTAATTGAATGATCAAGTGTAATAGCAACTTTACCAAGACCAATCACTTCCCCCTTTGAGTTATCACCAAAAATGATGTTCTCATTTGAATTTGTAGTTGGGGAATATGATGAGAACATACTCCTTTCTCCGGTCATATGATTTGTACAGCCGCTGTCAAGCACCCAACTTGACCCACCGGAGGAGTATGCCTGCAAAACAGATTTAGTTCCTTGATTTAGGTCCCCAAACATTCTTGGGGCCTTGCATGTTAGTCACTAGAATTTTAGGAACCCAAATGGAGGTGTTAAGATAGACATTTCTATCATTGCCAACATATTTGGCAATCACTTCTCCTCTGTTGTTGTTCTTCAATACAAAGCAAGAGCTCAAACTTTGTCTTGGTGCTTGGGCCTTCGGTTGATAAGAGTACTTATTTGGTGTGGCCCAGATTGAGTTCTTTGGTTTCTGGACTTCTTGCTTTGACTGGGGAACCTTCTTCTTGGGCTTCTCATGTGCAGAGGAGTGATGGGTGGCCTTCCCTTTCTTGTGGGGGGCGGCACTGCCGCCCTTCACAGCGGCACTGCCGCCCTTAGGGGGCTGTGCTGCTCGGGGCTGCGGTTGTGCCGCCTTCTGTGCAGGCTGATCTGTACCCATCTTTCCTTTGCTCATGAACTGTACACACTCATAGCCATTTATCACTTTCCTTCCATTTGTTTTGGCTCCTTTTGTGTGTCCAAGCCCATCTTTGATGTGAGGATGCCTTCCATTTTTGTATTGTGGCTTCTTTGGTTGATCTTTGCCACTTGCTCCTCTCCTTTCATTTAAACACTTACTGCCTACAATAGTATTCAATCTAGCAATCTCCTTCCTCATTGCTTCCATATTGGCAAGGTTAGTGGAATAAGCATTGATATCAAGATTATAACATTTTCCACAACCTTGACTAGTGGAGGGTGTAGAGGTGTCCATTGCTTTAGAAGGATGTGAGGAGCTTTCCCAAAGAAGACTATATTGCAGCTCAAGTTCCTTGTGCTTTTCACTTAAGTCACAATACTTTTGATTGAGAGCAATATGTGCCTTCTTTGTGAGAGCATGCTCTTCTTGCTCATCGGCCAAGGCCTTGTGCAAGGAGTCCACCTCATTTCTCTCTAAAGCAAGAGCTTCCTTGCAAGCAATGTACATGTTTTCTTGTTTGATGAGATCATCATCTCTAGTTGCTAGCTCAGCTTGGACACTCTCTAAATCCTCCATTAGTTGAGTGATGAAGATTCTTGTTTTAGGGTCTATATTTTTAGTTAACTGAACAAACTCTTCATCACTAGAAGCATCATCACTAGAGGTGTCACTAAGTTCACTACTAGAGGCATCACTAAGAGGAGGAGGAGATTTGGCTTTTGGTTTTACCTTCTCACCCTTTGCCATGAGACAAATGTGAGGGGAGTAGTAGCCATCATCATCGGACATGTTGTTGAAGAGCTTTGGTGGAGAGGAAGATGTGTGAATTGCTACGGTTGCCATCTTCTCTTCCTCATCGCTTGAGCTGTCCCTTGATGAGTCCCAACAATGTCCAATGTGAGCTTCTCCCTTTTGCTTGTATCTCCTTTTGGGCTCATACTTGTGCTCTTTATTGCTGTCCTTCTTGTAGTTATTGTCTTTCTTCTCATGAGGACAATTTGCAATGAAGTGCTCGGTGCTGCCACAATTGTAACATGTTCTCTTCTTCTTGTTGGGGAACCTTCTTTGCACAACTTTGTACCCATTTCTCTTCAGCCCCTTGTGATACTTCTTCATGAAGAATGCCATGTCTTCAATCTTCTCAAAATCAGCACCATCTTCTTCTTCACTTGATGATGAAGTTGACTCATTGTCTTGCTGCACTTGTTTGAATGTCTTGGGCTGACTTGTTGAGGTTTGCTTGCTGCCCTTTGCCTTGTTGGAGGTGCTTGGTTTGCTTGACTTGCTTGCCTTGAGAGCTACATCCTTGATCTTCAAACCATCTAGCTTTGCTTGCAACTCTCCAAGCTTCCTTCTTTCATTTGCTTCTTCTCTTTGCATGTCAAAGGTCAACAATCTCCCAAGCACATCATTTGGAGTGAAGTGCTCAAACTTCTTCTTGTCTCTAATCAAGGTGACTACGGTTTCATTTCTTGGAGAATATGCTTCTAACATGATTTTCACCACCTTGTGATCATCTAGCTCATCTCCACCATAGCCTCTAATCTTGCCAACTAGCACCATCAATCTATCAAACATCTCTTGTGGCCCTTCTCCATCAACAATCACAAATCTATTTAGCTTGGCCATCAACAAATCAATCTTTGCTTTTCTCACTTTGTCAACCCCTTCATGAGCAAGATGAAGAGTGTCCCAAATCTGTTTTGCCACATCAACATTCATCACCCTATTGTACTCATTTCCATCTAAGGCACTAAGAAGAATGCTTGTAGCTTGCCCATTGAGATGGATGGCTGTCATCTCCTCATTTGTTGGCTCATCGGGGTTCTCCGGTGCCTGAAATCCATTGCAAACAATTTCCCAAAGACCGGGGTGAAGTGCAATAAGATAAGCTCTCATCAAGTGCTTCCACTTGGCAAAGTTAGTCCCGTCAAAGTGAGGTAACTTGCCCGCGGGCACATTGATGAAAGATTTACGATCACGATTGTTCAAGTATGAATAATTAAAGGATATGGCTGCATATTTCTTCTTGTTGTTACTGCTGCCTTTGTCCTTCATCTTCATCTTTTCACCCTTGGAGGCATGATATGACGCATCATCATCACCATCTTCGGAGCTGCTCGATAGCTCACTTGATGGTGCATCATTTTTGTTGCTTTCCTCCTTCTTCTTCCTTGCTTCTCTTCTCTTGGCTCTTTCTTCTCGAATTCGTCTTCTATCTTCTTTTCTCTTCAGCTTCTCTTCAAGCTTCCGCTGGTCTTCCTTCTTCTTTTGCCTTTCTTCTCTCTTGGCTATCTTTGCGGCTCTTCTTTGTTGCCTTTCCCTCCTCCTCTCACCATCAGTGGAGTTGAGGGGAGGAAGAGAAGCATAGCCAGCGGTAGATGCTGATAGCTCACTGCTGCTGTTCTCATCAACAACCTCGACACTTGCTGCAGCCGGATCACGGCCGGTCCTCGAACCTCCGCCAACCTCCATGCTTCACGCGGTGAAGCGTATACGAAGCAACGAGGCTTTGATACCACTTGTAGGATCTGATGGACGTCAGCTGAGGCCTAGAGGGGGGGTGAATAGGCCTGCAAAAACTTAGCTACAAATTTTATCAAATACTGGAGCAGGGCGGCACTGCCGGCCTACAGGGCGGCACTGACGGCCTCTCCAAAACAGAGGAAACTGAAATCTGATTTCGCAGTTAGAATCTACACAGAAGGTTCTACTCAATCCTGCAATATCACCCAGAGAGCCAGCTCGAAGACTGGTTACCACAGAAAACTTAGAATATGCAAGATTGACCCAAACCCTAACCAAACTACTCAAGCAACCACAATCACACCAGCACGCGGAGACAAGTATTTATCCCGTGGTTCAGCTCGCCACCAAGGCTTGCCTACCTCCACGTTGTTGAGGAAGCCACAAAAGGCTTGGGCTTGCCACCAAGGCTTGCCTTACCCTCGTTCTCAAGTCAAGAGTGTTACCTCTTGAGATGAGGGGTGATTTACTAGCTGAAGATGTTGGTTACAAACCTCCCAAGGCTGCCACAATCGTTGGCAAGCTCAAGGGCGACGCCTAGCCGGCTAGGAGCAAGCTCCAAGGGTAATAAACCCTAGGGCTGCCGGCCAAACGTGAACCAAATGCTCTTTTGACTTGGGGAATCAGTGGATCTGCTCTCCAATCGAGTTTTGCTGCCTTTTCTCTCAAGTTTTGTGGTGGGAATCAAGGATTTGCTTGAGATCTTGAAGGAGCAACAATGGAGGAGAGAGAGGGGAGCTCTGGTTCGGGTTCCGTCAGAAATGAACGTTAGGACGGAGAAGATGACCGTTTGGGAAGACAGGAGATGGTATAAATACCCCCCCTGTCCCAACGGTACAGCTATGGGCGGCACTGCCGCCCTAGAGGGCGGCACTGCCGCCCTGGCCAAAACAGGTATTTCGTAAAACTGTTTCTGTGGCTGTTTTGGCTGGGTGTGATGATGTTCTGGAGAAAGTTTGAGCATCTGATTCATCATTTGGTCAACTGCCCTAAAATCCCCCTTGATAGTACGGGCTTTTCCTAAACTCAAATTCAAAATCAAAATGAATATAAACGCCATCGAGTTGAGGTAGCCACCGGTTTTAGCTGAGGGGGTTCTCCAACCTGTTCATCATCACCTTTTTCCACTTACCTGCTTGTCATCTCGATAAATTTCATTAGACCTCTAATTCGGTGGTCATTATCACCAAAACCCACAATAGGGCTTGATTGCACTTACAGTATTAATTAAATGCACAAGAAAATATAACTATCCACAAGCGCACAGATATAATACCGTTGTAGCACTTCACCCGGAGGTTTTAAATATCGTATCCATTAGGAAATATGTGTGATTAACTATGGTCTAACTCAACTAGAGGTGGCTAAAGATAAAACTAGAAAGATAAAGATTATACTAAGGTAAACACTAAGCTAAAGTCTAATATGGTTGATAATAGCGATCTATGTTGATGATAATAGCAAACTATGTTGATGATAATAGGAGTATAGAGAGGATAACTATGGTCCTCTTCTTCTAACTTTGGGTAAACTATGTCTTTTACAATTCAACTTTGGGACATTATTCAGAGTAGATTGAGTACAGAAACCTCGCCCTACTCTGATAACCGCGTCCTACCAAACCTATCAACGGGAGATGGACTATAAAGGACTCAACAGGTCTGTCACATCTGTGGCATTCACGATTAACCCTAGCCTAAGCACCACGCCTATACTATGATTAATACTCTACTCCAACTAGTGTAGGAATAAAGCACTCAAAAGAGTCGCAAACCAGATAAACAAAGTAAACTTAGATCAAAAGATGATTACCAGAGAAATCTAGAAGACAAACTCATGAAGAACTTGAATCCGCTGAAATACAAGCCGTAGAGGGAGCACCGACAGACTGACACCTCCTCCGAACTCTTCCCTCACTCTCCATCTCACTATTATCTACAAGTCTAGATCCTAGAGAGGTTGATCCATTCGAGGGACACCTCTCAGAGATTACAAAATGAATTAGGGTTTTCCTGGGGGGTCTGGCCCTATATTTATAGCTCGGTGGGATGCACGACAGCCATTTGATCAAACCGATTTCACGTACGGTGGATATTAACCCTGAAAGACGGTGGAGGAAGCTTCTAGAAGGGCGTAGGAGGTTCTTTCAGGGGGAGGCCGCCTGATATTTTTCTTAGGGCCGGCCCTCCACCAATTCCTCTGGGCCTCCGCTTTGTCGTGGTGTTTTCTTGATCTTTGTAGAGCCCAATAGTGTATGTTTTCATCGCGGTTAAGTTTCGTTACTCCGTTTGATAGTTAGGCCCTTTTTCGTGGTTTTCTGTAACAATCCCTAGAAAATCATAATTCACCAAAACTCGTGGAATTTGTCAGATAAAACCCTAGACTTCTAGATATTTATGTGTTTCTCGTGTCTATTGATCTATTAAATATTGACGCTATCCACCGTCAACACTCAAGACCCACGTGAAGGTTAAAAGCTCCATAGTTAGAGGTAATATGGGTGAGTTTGAAAGCTAGAGCAATTTTGTCTAATCTAGAAGAAAATTTTTGTTTGAAAACATGTGTACTTGTTAGAATAAAAGCATTGTAGCAACTCCTGATCCAACTCTAGGTTTTGCTAAGAGACTAGCAAAAGGTAAGCTTGGGGGAGTTGTTGACGGTGGATAGCATCAACTTTTTATATATCAAAAGGAATAAAACACACATCAATATCTAGAAGGCTAGGGTTTTATCTAACAATTTCCATGAGTTTTGGTGATTTATGAATTTCCAGGGCCTAAACCAGAAAACACCAAAAAAGGGACATAACTACAAATCTACATCACGGAATTATCCGTAACTTAGAAATATACCAAACTACTCTAGAAGGATCCAGAAGACACCGAAGCGAAGGGGAGTCGGAGCCGCCGCCAGGTGGGGCCGGCCGGCCCCACTCCCCAGGCCGACCGGCACCCCCCTGTGGAGTCCACCTTCCCTCTTCAGGAATGTTCCTCCACCGCCTTTGAGGAGATCAATCTCAGCCCCTACGTGAAGTCGGTTTGATCAAACGGTTGTCGTGCATCCCATCGGGCTATATAAGCGGAGCCAGACTCCCCAGAAAACCCTAATCCAGATCATTCAATTCAACTCAAGTCATTTGGTATTAAGTCATCTAGAGCTTCAAGTTCTAGTTTCTCATAGCCTTCTAGTTCATAGTTTAGCCTAGTTAGATCTAGAGTACAGAAAGTTAAGTTCTTCATCGATCTTGGACTCCCGACGTTGTCAAGAAGAGAAGAGTCTGGTATGGTTCTTAAGCTTTTCTTTTTTATTGTAATATCTACATTTGTATGATCATTACCAGCAACATTGTTCTTCATTATTATATTCTTGATTGCATTGTTCATCGTCTACTTTAATATGTCTAGTATAGTTAATTTGCTATTATATTCATGCACTGGTTCGTATAGCGTTTATCAATTCAATCGATTGGTGAGTGGTAGGTTGTGTGTAGGCATAGTGCCTAGATGCATTACTTATCTGCGAATATCCCCAGTTGTGCTGGGTAGTGCGGTAGATCGTGGATGTGACAGATCTATTGAGTCCTTTGTAGGCCTTCCTCCATACGGTGGATTGGTAGAGTGGGATTGTCGGGTTAAAAGTATATTTATATACATGAGGTTTCTATACTCATCTTTTTCTTTACATTGCTCCGATGTGTTTAGGAATATTAGTAGTATTACTTAACGATGATTGTTAGACATACTTGCACTACATGAAGTAGCTTTGACTGTAGCTTGAATACTTAGGAGTTATTTCTCTATTAAATGATTAGACGATGTAAACATGTCTAGAGTGCTATGAGTGAATTAGTAATATTATGAGACGACTGATCATATTTATCATATTTATCTATTATTTATCTTGTGACACCTTCCTGTTGTTGAGGAGAGTTGACATTGACTACATCTCTTATTCACTTTGTATATGTGTTATTAATACTATAGGTTAGCTGTTTAGCAATGCCTTCCTAGTGGTAGAATATAAATGACAACCTGGTAATACTCCAGGTAAAATGCTACAATAGTATAATTATCTCGTCCGCTTGTAGAATCATTCTTAGTTTATATCCATCTTTATTTATTTCTGCCTAGTCACATAAAATGATAAGATTTAATACCAAGATTTATTTCTAGCTTTACAATTGGGGATGACAAACTAGTTTCATAGTTAAGAGTAAGGGTAAAGAGACTAGTGGCTAGTTGCTAAAGGCAAGTTAATTAATACCAACATTTTTAGCATCATTGCTTAGGATAGGGATTTGAGGTTTATTGCAGTGATGTTAGAAATGCCAACAGATATGACAAAAATAAAATTTGAGAGAAAATAACATACAATTATTAATTTATAATCATCTATGAGTTGGAAGTTCACAACAATTTAAATCTAGTTTACAAAGATACGCATACAAATCATCCTAAGTTTTACGTAGGTGAAAGGATCAAAATGCCCAAGACAGGTGAATTGGGTTAATCTATATTTTCTCACATTAATTAAGTCCTATCTCTTAGCTAATTTCACCTCTTGTGCCTAATAGTGATTTTTATTATTCTACCACATAAAAGTTTTACACCCTAGATTCCAATCCCGCTCTATCATATCAGTTGTAGGATGTAATGATATGAAGTAATTGCTCAACTATGAATGCTCAAAGTAAAGAGAGGGATAGAAACACGATGATGTTTTTTGAGGTATCTGAGAGTCAGAACTCCCCACTAATCCTCGTTGGAGCACCCAAGCAAGGGTTATCGCTCCCCCTCGATCTATGCAAGGACCAAATGTTCTCTATGAGCCGATTCATTGATGCTCCGATGCGGTGATTCGCCTATATATCACCAAGCTATCTAGGTGATGCCGATCACCAAGAGCAACAAGAACGAACTCTCACTTGACCCAACCAAGCTTAACGTGAAGAGTGGATGTACACTTGCTAATCTCTTTGCACTAATGAGGTTCTTAACCTTATGATTATCAAATCTCAACACTTCACTAGGCTCTTAACTCTCACTTGCACTCCAAAGGGTTTTCTTAGCTGAACAAAAAAGAGCAAGAGATTTTCATTGCACGAGATGGAGGGAGTATAAATATCTCCAAACCAAGGAACTAGTCATTACCCTCCGCTCAATATTCTTGGGGTCACCGGACAACAATGTGACACCCCAATGGCCTGTTCGGCACACCGACACCCTTATCTGGTGAAAACAAATTGTGAACTTCCCAAAAACATTAGTCTCTAGAAAAATAGGGTGGCGCACTAGTCTAGAACCAGATAGCATGTCTAGTGGTTGTTTAGCCACAAATTCCAGTTTTCAGCACTCTCGAAAAATAGGGCGGTGCACCGAACAAGTGTCCGGTGCTCGTCCGTCCGTGGCCTCTACTGCTGCATTTCCAACTCAAACGCTATTTGAATCGCTTTCAAACTTCCAATGATCTTGGGCTTCATTGAGCTTTCCTAGCTCTAATTTGACATGCATCACATCGACTCACCAGATTGGACTAGATCAAGCTACACATCCATACCCCCTCTTTATAGTATGGCCAAAGAAAAAACAAAGATCCTATAACTATTTTAAGTGTCTCTCAACTCCAATGACACTTAAAACTAGCCAATCCGTAATCTTCACGTCCTTCCTTTGAAAACTGAAATCGAATGCAGCCATAGGGGCATGGAAACCATACGTGCTTAATCAATCACCATTACCGTTACTATGACCTAATTTAAATTGTCTATGCAAAACACACGTGAATCATAGTAATCTTGTGTACTCATTAATCATCAAAATCCAGGGCCGTCCCAATAATTTTGAGGGCCCTTAAGTAAGCAAGACACTAAAGGCCCCGATAATCTAATATTTTAATATGATAATTGAAATATATAGTAGTATTAATAATTGATAAATTGCAATGCATATTTAGTTCATAAAAAAGACAACACAAAGAAGCTAAAAGAACAGAGAAATGATAATTATGGTTGCCTCAAATAAAACTATAGTGCTTCAATCCTATTTAAAAAAACCGTCTTTAGGCATTTCTTGATACAAAATCTTGATTGACTTCGATATTAAGTTGGAAAAAACTTGTTAATAACACCCTTGTGCGATTATGAACTGGTCTTCTTGTTTTTCCCCTTTTTTTCTTTTTTGAGCAGGAGACAAATGTTTCTTTGGCACATCTTAACATGCTCAAAAAAGAGTTAAATACACCCGCGGCCATTGAACTTGTAAGGGTGTATTATTTAGGTCCATGAACTCTAAAAACATACTTCTAGATCTCTAAACTTGTAAAGGTATATCACTTAAGTCCACGAACTTTAAAAATGTATTTCTAGATCTCTAAACTTGTAAAGATGTGTTATATAGTTCTATAAACAAATATTTCTATTTCTATTTCTATTTAATAATATAGTTGTGAATAGCACATAAAAATAATATTTAAAAAAGCGACATCATCAATAAATAAATAAACTAAAATATTTAAATATTTTTTAAAAACAAATATATTAGGATTAAACTAAATTAGGAAAGTACTAAAATTAATTTAATCTTTATGTATCATTAATCGGATAGAGAAAAAACGAATTCGGATACATCCGCTATTTGTATCCATTCAATTCTAGATCCATATTCAACAATATCTGATAGTATGCGTATCCGCAAAAAAAAAAAGATATCATGAACCTACTTAAAAGTCAACAATTATTTAATTTTATTATTGTAAATAATACAAGAAACCTATTTAATTGTATATCTATAGATAACTTCAATTATTAATTTTAAATTTTTAATGATACATAAAGTTTAAATTAAGTTTAGTACTTTTCTAATTTAGTTTAATTCTAATATATTTATTCTTTTAAATTATTTTAATAATTTAGTTTATTTATTTATTGATGATGTCATATTAAATATTATTTTTATTTTTATGTGTTATTTATAACTATATTATTAAATAGAAATATGTATATAATATTTTTTGGATTAAATAACACACCCTCGCAAGTTTAGGGATCTAGAAATATATTTTTATAGTTCGTGGATCTAAGTGACACACTTTTACAAGTTTAGGGATCTAGAAGTGCGTTTTTCGAGTTCGTGATCTAAGTGACACACCCTTACAAGTTCAAAGGCCATTGGTATTTAACTCCTCAAAAAATATATTGAATAAGAATTTATAGATCAAACATTTAGCATGTGCAGTAAGGGTCGCGACCACTTAGTCACTTATCAGCTGATAATTGAACTGAACTGATAATTGATAATTGAACTGAACTGCAACCGCAAAGTCTGCAATCACTTACCGCAGTGCTGGCTGGCCGATATGATCAATTGTCGGTTGATCACGGAGAGTCGGAGACAGGCAGGATTCAGGGAACGCTGGTCGCCGGAACCTGCAGGCTGCAGCACGCCGCCACGCCTTCCGCCCGTCGCAGCGCCTGCGACGCGATCACGCCGGGCGAAAGCACGCCGTCACCGCGCCCGCGACGGTGAATAGAAAGGGTCGCGACTTCGCGATCGGGGCTCACGCCGTCACACGTGAATACTGGCGAGCAGCATAGGATCAAATTAGATCGTATGAGGCTGAATACATTTAGTATGTAGTATAGAGTGGTATACTCATGGGCCCCCGGCTGTCGCATCGGCTCCCCCCCCTATGGGACAGGTCTGTCGAAACCCAACTAGGGTCTAGATGTTTTCATCAGTAGACTTATGCGAAACATTAGTTATAGATCTCTAATTCGATAGTGAAAATGGAAAGATAAACTTTTTGGACCTCATGGGTCACCTGCGGATAAGATTTGACCTCATCTGCATCTAATCCGACACCATTACGGGTCCAAGACCCGAAGACACCCATGGATCCGATATTGCACCCGTATGGGTACGGCCCTGCAGGTGTGATTGCCATCCCTTGTAAAGGAGATAGGGTAACTGCAGCTTAGTGCAAATACAGGATTTGATAAGGTAATTAAAATATCAATGAAAATTTAGGAAGTGCGACTCGGATGTCAGACGACTAATGTTAGCTGGTGCAATTAGTGTAAACCCACTACCGCAGAACCATTATTCTAGAACCCATGCATATATATCTGAGGATTAGTAATATCCAGGAACTAGACTATATATATTATAAATCATGAACTCTTGCAAAGTCAATTCGACCAAAACCCCAAAACTGTCTTGTATCATACTGTTGCTTTCAGCACAGCTAGTAACACAGCTAGTAACATCCTTCTATTTCTGGAAAAAGAAGAGAGGCATCCAGACTTCGTTTCGATAAGGCAAGACTATAGCAAACAATTACTTCAATAATAATCCAGACTTCGTTTCTTCATTTCGATAAGGCAAGACTATAGCCAATAATTACTTCAATAATACTATATTTCATTTTTAATCACAAATATATACTATGCATTCATAGAGTAGTTGTTTAATCAATCTTTGTCTTAATAATAACGGCACAAAGTGTGTCTTTTAATTTTAATAACCAGAGGAGTACTAATAGTCTCATTTATCAAAAGCGCATCAAGAAACTGTTTGGATATTTTCGAGTGGGTTTCACGGTTGTGTTGATGCATAATTGGTACAACTTGTCAATTGTCATTAATTTTTCAGCTTCAATCACTCAAATTATTGTTGAGTTGACAGCTCAAAATGTGCACACGGTTTGGCAGTATCCTAGCGACCTAGTTTCCAAAAAAAAAAAAAAAAAAAGTATCCTAGCGACCTCTCAGATTGCGAGGAGGTGCACTCTCTATTTTGAGAATTTAGGACCGGAGTGATTTATGAGTTTAGAGACTAGAATAATAAAGCGAAACAAGTTTAAGAAAAAATGATTCTTCTATTACTTCCGTCTTACTTCCGTCCATATTACTCCCCTGCTAATGTCAAGCAAACAAATCGAAGTGCAACTTGTAATGTAAAATGGTACTGCCTATCGTTGCTTGGTGAGTTCAGTAGTGCAAATCCACTAACACCGAACCAATCTAACCAGTCAATTCAAGTTGTCCTAGTCAATTCAACCAAAGGAAAAGAAAACAGGACCGTGATATATCATATTTCCCTGTCGCTCGATCACAGCTACTATTATCAAGCGGGGGAGCCCTGTTGCCTTTTTTTTTTTTTTTTTTTGAAAAAGAAGAGAAACGGTGAGAACGCGTACGTGTGATCTCCATGACGCAAAACCGGTAAACAACGTATGTATTATCTCCCGATCACCTATAAATGGGCCTGGGCATTCGCCAATTTCATCTCACCGCCCTGATAATCTGAGCATTTAGAAGAGGCCCGAAGCAGTAGCTAATGTAATGTACCTTGTGCCAGTATAGTGAGAAGAGAAAATTAATAATGGCCTCTCCATCAGCGCGCATCAGTGCGGCAGCGCTAATGGCGATGCTGGCGGTGCTGGCGGTGCTGGCGCTCGCCGCCGGCGGCAGCGCGCAGCTGCAGTACGGGTTCCACAAGGGCAAGTGCAACGGCAGCGACCTGGAGGCGGTGGTGCAGGGCATCGTGAGGGCCCGCTTCGCGCGCGAGGCCCCCATCGGCCATCGTCGCCTACCTCCTCCGCATGCAGTTCCACGAATGCGCCGTCAATGTACGTGTCCACGTATAATAGTGTGCTGCGCTGGTTTGTTAGTTAGTAACGTGATGACACGGCACGTATACGGTTACTAATTAAGTATACTAGAACATCAGGCGCCCTTCGGGCGCCCTACAGTGGATGAAGACTGAAGTTATTGTATTGCAAATAAGACAGTGTAGCTATAATAATTAGGTGGTCACTAAGATCTAAGCACATAGATACAATTATTGTCACAGTTGTGTCAGCACCTAGAATTGTTTAACTTGGAACAATGGGGTCTTCTTAGCTCATGAGTCCCTCGACTGATCTGACCCTCGGTCGTTGTAATAAGGCTTGATTTAGTGTCTCCTTCAGGAATCGCTGTGTAGAAATCAAACATAGGCATCGTAAGAATGACTTTGATTTACCAGAAATACTGCAGGGAATATCAATACTACTTCTTGAGCAGATCCCAACGGAGGTGGGAAAAATACCATTATGTTACGAATCACCATGCTCTGGTAGTTCTATCGCCAGAGTTTGCAGCTAATTTGGACCAATATGAAAAAGTTGAACTTAAATTCTCTATACCGAGTTTGATAGAATCCATTACCTTACCTGTACGTTAGGAAGCACGTGGTTCATGTGCCATTGCACAGTATCACAATGAGGTGGATTTCACCTGTACTATTTCCAGTTCTTGATAATACATGACCTGCACTTTTATCAGTGTTGCATCATCAATTTCTGTTAAGCGAAAGAACACAGACAAGAAAGAAACGTAAGCACAGATCTTTCCAAAAAAAAAAAAGAAACGTAAGCACAGAAGTGCACCGAAATAGGGTGACAGCCATTTTTTGTCGATGGTATATAGTTAGGACTAAATTCTTCGATACGAACAATCACTTATAGCAAACATCATTATATACATTTGTTTTGACTGGCAAACACAAGAGGTGTAGAAAAGTTAATTGCTGTCATTATAATCGTACAGTCTAAGTCATCATGGTATAGTTTCTGTCAGGGCAATATGATCCCTAATGCAGGAAACGTGTATTAAAAAGTAAGATTATATTTTGCCTCAGTTTTTTTTTTTTAGAATTACACAAGACAACGCAGACGCTCACAACACGCACGCACAGTCATCCCTATGAACACACGCACGCAAACCCTACCCCTATGAACACCTCCGAAGGACTGGAGATTCCCGAAGTCACCACTGGCGCCTCGTCGTCGACGGGAATGTCGCTTACCACTTAAAGCATAACGCCGATAAATCCTGGAAAAATCCCAGGAAAGGTGCGAAGCACCGTGATTTGATCCTGTGTGGGTAGCGTCCCCACCTGACAATCCTACCATTAGACCACAGGCCCATTTGCTATTTTGCCTCAGTGTGAGGATGCTGCTAGCTGCTCCTAGAGTCCTAGTTCTACTGGCTATGAATTACACCCCACTGAAGCCTCACTTGCATGCAACAATGCATTGTTTACCAGAAACAATACATGAGAACACTCACAGGCAGTTTTGTCTCAAGTACGATACCCAGATGAATAACTTTTGGGATCGTGATTATACTCATGAAGCATATATTGTGCAATATATTGGTATGTTTGAGTGCGCTCTGCATCAACGTGTGGCTAAAATAGATTTTTTTTTTTTAGCAAAGCTAAAATAGATTTCTTTTTTACAAAGTTATCCAGGACACAGAAGTGTTCACGGAACGGATGTACTGAACAAGGAGACGAAACCGCGACGAGATGACCATCCTGATCTTGCCTCGATTTGGATGCGCCTCCCAAGCAACCGACGGAACTCCCCAGACCCCATGTTCCAAATCCTGTTGGCTCCTCCAGAAGTTTATGCGAAGCCAGAGGAGATTCGTTGGTGATCTCGAATCAATGCCCGTCACGTCCGCCACAGCACCCACATGAATGTCCTGATGCACAAGGTCGCAGGAGGCACTTGTCTTCATCGCGCCAGATCCAGAGGAGGTGCTGGCTAGATCTGGCAGAAGGCGAGCCGATGCCTCACGTCACGAATACGGAGCCCAGCCGGCTGCTCATGGACTCGCGGCCGGCGAGCGTGTGCAGCGTAGGCCGGCCAGCTCCGCCTGAGCTACGCACTGCCGGATCTCGCAAGCTCCCCCAAGCCACAGAGGCCGCATGGCTTCCCATGGTCGAGCCGTGACGGCACGCATGCCGGGAAGAAGAGGGCGCAGGTACCAGGTAGGAGTGGAGAGGAAAGAGCGCCACCGTGGGAACCAGGGAGGCGCGCGGAGGGCACTGTGGTGCGGCGGCGGCGGGGAGAGAGAAAAAGGAGGGAGGGAGAGATCAGAGATGAGACGAACATTGCGCTAGGGTTGGCGCTTGGGGTACATGCCTCTGCGGAAGGGGTTCTCTGCAAAATGTTAAGGGGCTTTTCGCAAAATGGTTAGACTACTGAATTTTGTCTTGTTCGCGTCGAAATACGTAAAATTCACAAGAGGGCTCGTGCCATAAAATATCGTAACGCATTTACTGTTTAAAGGAGACAAGGCGGATGGCGGGTTGATATTCTATAAGTTAAAGGATTTTTTTGCAAAACATACCCAGACGCGTGTCGGCACACGAATGAGCCAGCAATGCCTGGAATGCTCTCGTTCGAGCAGAACCGAGTGGGTTTAAAGGAAACCTGATAATTCGCATGCAGGGCTGTGACGGCGGTCTGCTGATCGACGGCTACGGCACCGAGAAGACGGCGCCGCCGAACCTTAGCGTCAAGGGCTACGACGTCATCGCGGCCATCAAGGCGGAGCTGGAGCGGAGGTGCCCCGGCGTCGTGTCCTGCTCCGACATCCAGATCCTCGCCACCAGGGACGCCGTCGCGCTGGCGGGGGGCCGGCGTACGCGGTGCGCACGGGGCGCAGGGACCGCCGGCAGTCTCGTGCCTCCGACGTCAGGCTCCCGGCGGCGGACTTCACGGCGGCGCAGGCGGTCGCCTACTTCGCCGGGCTGGGGATGAACGCGTTCGAAACGGTGGCACTGATGGGCGCGCACACCGTGGGCGCCACGCGCTGCAAGGCCATCAAGGGCAGCAGGCTGTACGGCTACGGCGGCAGGCCCGGCGCCACCGACCCCAGCATGGACCCGGCCACCGCGGCCGTGTACAAGAAGCACGTGTGCCCCAACGTGCCGTCGTCGGACGGCAACGCCGTGTACCTGGACGATCCGTGGAGCGCGCTCAAGGTGGACAACCACTACCACAGGAACCTGCAGCTCCACCGCGGCGTGCTCCCCGTCGATCAGAACCTCTACAGCGACAGCTCTACGCGCGGGATCGTCGACCAGCTCGCCAGCAACCCGTACCTCTTCACGTCGCAGTTCGCCAAGGTTCTCGTTAAGCTCAGCGAGGTCAACGTGCTCACTGGTGGGCAGGGAGAGATTCGAAAGGTCTGCAGCAAGTTCAACTGACCAGACCACCCGTCCGTACCTCCACTGCCGGCTTTCTTCTCTATTTGTTAATTCGTTTACTTAATTTCCTATTGTGCTTTGCCTGCTGCTGCTTCTTGGTAATTCCTCGTTTTGGTTTCATCAACTTTGTATGATTTTCAATCCGTTCCTTTTTTAATTTTCACCATTTCTTGTAATAACATCAGTATACGATGTATGAGTGTACCATTTGTATGACCAAGCTCTTTTTGAGTAGTAATGAACAAACTATTTGTTTTTCTTTTCTTCATCATTCCTGATCAGATGTCCGAGGTTCCGAACTATTGCAATCTTTTTCTTCCTTATATAATCCGTACACGAGAGCCCATAGTGTTGGACAGGCAGGCACTGAAGAAACTCTGGCTGAGCAATGGGACGAGAAACACAATACAACAAATTTCAAACCAAACGAATAAGACATAGTCAGCACAATAAAATCTGCAGTTCCTAGTTGAAGTATTTATTTACGATATTGCTTAAAGAATGTTCAGAAGCACAAACACCAGATGAACAATGTAACATTTCAACTTTCAAGTTCGGTTCACGCAACTTCGTATCCATATCTGAGCACTTCATGAGAACGTGCTATAAAGAGAAGGGGCATTAACGTAATTCCAGTTTACAGTGGCCAAAATTCAATGGTGACTAATACTCATGTAGAGGCTGAATTCATAAACATTCAAATTCAAATGGCATACAACAACGTAGGAGCACGATAAGTCCATGCAGTTGGAGCATAGGTAACTCCGTAGTTTTCATGGCATAAAAAATCATTCAACTACAGCTAACAGATCTGACTCGCGGCAGAAGCAGTGCTTCTCATCGGTACCAAGGTCCACCTACAACACAGTAGTCAGATAAGTTAAATCAGAAAATGTAGGGCCCAAGACAAGGCCGGATTTTTTTTTAGCTAAGCAGAAATCAGTGAGTTTACCTCATAAGCATTGATGTCTGAGAAGAGAACCTGCAAGTGCAAACTGGTTAGAGTACTCTAAGTTATGGGCATTGTACTTTGGTAAAAGTAAATTCGATGGACTATGCAAACTGTAAGAATTGACAGAATAACAATATCCATCGCAGGGCAAAATAGACAAGGAAAGAAAACCAAAATAAAGAATGTCTATTTTCAGCACGACAGGCAGATTTCAGTAGAAGACAATGCCATAATTAATGGAGCAGTTCAATTAGTTCCATCAACCATGATAAGCAATAAAATTGAATGGTAAGATTACATAAGACAACAAACCACAAAGCTCAATGTGCCAACATATGATAGATTGTTCTCTAAAGTACACACTTAACATGCAAAAATAAAATGCTTCATGTTGGCACAAATGACTGTGTGGGCATGCAGGAATTAGAGTTGTGTCACAAAATGCTTCTTACCTTCTTTCCAGCCTCAACTTCACTAACATCAGCACCGACCGATAGAATCTAGCATGAACAATACAATGTTGTGGGACTATATCCTGCTGAAATTAACAATTATAGAAACAGATAGTATTGCCTTGAAGAACTCACCTCACCCATCAGATATCTCTCAAACTTAACAGCAGATTTGGGTAGCAATACACCACCAGCAGATTTCTGTATGGACAAAAAGTTGTCAGAGTAATCAACTATATAAAAGAATCAACTTCTAAAAACTTCAGCTGTGACATGTACTCCTGTAATGCAGTTTCATAGGATTGTACAGTAATTCAGCTACAGAAAAAGAAGAGGACAACAGTCTCTTTTAAACTTCTTAAATGACAAGGCCCTGCTCCATGTCAAACAAACCACATTTAGTGATGAGTACTGCAATCTCTATGTGGTGCATTAAACAGAATACCGCAATTGTAGTTGCAAGGAAATGCATGTGTGTTAGCTTTGGTGAATCAATTAAACTGCCTCTTAAATAAACTAATTTCCCTAAGATATTTCAAAACCAAAGTGACAAGAGTTGCTCTCAAAGGCAGAGTAACTACCACACTTAGAGTATCAGTAGGGTGTTTGGTTGGTGGAATGATGTGGTCCATCACCATCTCACTATCTAGTTTTTTTTGTTTGGTCTGTGGAATGGGATGAGTTGATCCATGACCATTGACCATCCCATTTCTCACAAGCTAATAATTAGTACTAGTATGAGGAATGAGGTCATTCTACCAAATTTGAGGAAAGGACTGATGATGCATCACTCCATCTAAGAAAAATTGATTCCTCAAAACAAACACACACCAAGTTTACCGTGCTTAGGCTTGTACTGAACATACCCATCCCCTCCCAACACATGTGGACTGGAGAGGGAAATGAACTAATTTCCCCCTCAACGCCTCCCAATCTAGTCCAAACCACATGTGCAATGGGTTTATCCAACAAGCCCCTCTTGAGTTCTGTTAAGCCACCTTAGTACTTAAACCTCATATATGTCTCATCAAGTTCAACAATAGTAGAGAAGTGGGGAAAGATTATACCTCTGTCAATCGCAACTTCTAATAGAAATTTCTAAGTTTAAATTAGCAAGCCTGGCTTTTTTTTCAATCAAAGACTTCCTGCATTTTCTGATATAGTGTTTACATGGAGCGGTCACTTTGCAAACTGAAATAAGCACATTTAGGGGTTTATTCCACTTGAAATGTTGAAGTGAGAGCAGCAAACCGATAATTAGCACCGAATAAATCTAAATAAAACAAAATAGGAGCCCAATAGACTAGATTGATAGCGGAGAGACCTCAGGGATCTGCTGGAGACGGACGAGCACTCGGTCGTTCTGCGGCGCCACCTGCCCCCAAAAAGAAGCACCACACCGTTAGACCACGAATTCCACCCAAAAGACCTTGAAGACTCGAAACCAGAGTGCATAATCACGGCAGCGAGCCCACACACCTTGGCAGGGTCGTACTTAAGCGCGGCCACTCGCAGGCCGGCCCGGCGGCTGGGGGCGGCGCCCAGGGGCCTGCGGCTGCTGCCGCTGCCGGCTAGGAGGAAGGACGAGGTAGACACCGCGGCGAGGAGGGAGGGCGCCATTGGAGGGGGAGACAAGGGGAGGGAGCGTGGAAACTTCCAGAAGGACGAAGGCTTCTTCCCTGGGGTCTTTGGGGGTATACGCTCGAGCGTCGCGTGCCCTTCCCTTATCTGCTTCTGCACGAGGTTGGATTGCTTCTCGATGCTTCCGTAGTTTCTCGTTGGGCCTTATCTCGAAATGGGCTGTAATCTTAAGGGTGGTGGCCCCATTCCGATTGGTGCTGGCCTGCTGGAACAATGGGCCTGATGTGATGTTTAATGGTGCTCCGTAGGACAATGGGCCTGGAACGACGTACAGTAAGTTTTCCTTTCCTTTCTTTTACACTCAACACTAGAAAACAAGCGCGGCGTTGCCGCGCGCGTACCTATGTTAGGCGGACGCGTTCTACGATTATGTGAGAGTATCAATGTGCAGGGCAGTTGCTTCCAATAGATAGAAAGGATTACATACACATTGATTATTTATTTAATGATGCAAGACTGATATTTTTTAACACACATCTCTGTTTTTATAAGCGGAAAGTTGGGAACATTGATGAAATTTTGTAGACAACAAAATACTAGTTTCTGATGAAACGTCAGCTTGTAATTGGCATTTTAAAGGGGATAAATGGATATACATGGTAACATAAAACCTTAAAAATTGCATGAAGAAAAATAAATAGGATACATAAGTTGTGCATATGGAGTTTATTTTCAAATTTTGTCACAACTTGACGCTTGTGAGGATCAGTGTACCTCATTGACCAATCGCTTTATCCATCACTTTGCCATAGGTAATGCAATGTGTCTAAGTTCTGCATGAGTACATGACCGTGCTGCACCCTCTGCTAGATCGTTGGCCACTGCCATTAATGACGCCACCGTTGCCCCTGAATGGAGTCGTGGCATGGAGCACAGAACCGATAAACATACCAATCATCACTGCCTGCGAGAAGCAATTAGGCCACAGAAATTTCAACAAACAGAAGAAGAAATATCAGATGCAAAAACTAAAATAGAATCAGCAAACTATTGCAGAGTTTTACGTGCTGCCATTTGAAAATCCCTAACACAATGCAAATATTCACCATATGAAATGGCAGCATTTTCTGAGGAAAGGACATCAATGATACTCAAATGTTCACTATGAAAAAAAATGTGAATGTTCTGTTTCAAAGATAGTTATACGTGTTTGATTTTTGCCTCTAGAAAAGTCGACCAATCAATGAACAACTGAGCAGCTGAGAAAGAGCAAATGTAAGCCAAATTTTGTAGTCTGATCTGATGACAACATTCATAACAATAAAAAAACCTGATTCTGTTTCTCCATTCAGAAGTGCAACAAGTCCTCTGATAGCATTAACCTGAAATTTAAGATGGTCCTAATCAGACCATTTGCTATCATCTTTGATTGGCAGATCAACTGAATCATTTGGGGAAATCAAGTAGGACATCTCCTGTATTCAAAATACTTTAAAACCTCCATAAGAACACTGAAGACTAAAGTTACCTTCACCAAATCACCAGTGGAAGCAATGTACTATAAGGCCAAACTTGTAAGATGGTGATTGCAAGCAAAAGGAGATGAAGCATCTTCTGACGTTGCCCCAAACAAAGCTAGTCCTAATCCTATAATATATAACTACCTACCTAGCATCAAAACATATTATTACCCCCAGTTTAACTAAAAGCTATGTTATTTTTCAATACTAAACAGTTTTTGCCTAAATCCTATAATCATGCTGTTGTATGGAATACGCTGAACCACCACTGGATTAGGCAAGCAGTTCCTTCAATGTTGAAGCTCTGCAAGAGTTTGAAAGCACGCGGAAGACTAAAGATTTCTATCAGATAAAGAAGCCCTTAATATGAGAGAGATAAACCTTGTAGTCATTTGATCGAGCATATGGTGGGTGTCGACCATGGCACTGTCCCTAGACCCTAGGAGCTTGCCTTCTTCCTCATGGAAGCCATGCTCAGCTTCTTCTCTACAGCAGGAACAGTGTGGCGTGTAAGGTGTACATTTGGAGGAGGCGATGCCGAAAGTCAGTGCTACTTAGAAGTAGCATGGGCATCCACGATTGCACCAGGTAACTCCTCGTCCAATAAATGGTCACCACAAGCTAGGCAACGTTGTCTCGTTGAGCGAGGAAGACACTGAGATGTGAAGGCTCTGGAGCGCAGGAAATGCGTGGAGCAGGTGCCGAGCACCGCGGAGTGCTGTGCTACGCACTAAACAGAGCACGGGGGGAATAATCTTGCATGCCTCCGAGGAGTCCCGCTGCTAGCGACTCGTCGTGGCTGCTGCCTGGGCGCCTCTTCGCGCGGCCATTCTGATGCCGCCCGCAGCATCCCCGCGTGAGAGGCAACGAGCACTGCGAAAAGGATGGGGAGGCGGCAGACACAGAGGCCGCTAGAGCGGTGACTGGCCGGCTGGCCACGTCGGTGGTTGCTCTGCCCGTGAGCAGCAAGGCGACGACGCAGCCCGCGCGACTCTCGTGTTGATAGCGGGGCAGAGCCGCCCCACGGCACGGCGGTGCAGTGGCCCAGGCCTCGGCGACGGCGATGGCGGAGCGGAGCCGCTTGCGAGCGCGGCGCCTGGCTCAGGACGACGGCCATGCTAGGGCCGGAGGAAGGGCCTCGCGGATCCGGCTCCTCGCACGTTGCCGGAGCTGCTGGGGGCGTCTCCCCGCGCGCCGCCGCTGCCAGGATTCAGCCCGCGTTGCGTCGCCAGATCCGCCTCCACCGAGCTCCCGCCACCACCGAGATCCAAGCCGCCGCCGGGGGGAGAGAGAGGGGGGCACCGAGATTCAAGCCGCCGCCGCCATTGCCGCCGCGGCGGCGCTGGCGGAGAAAGAGGGGCATGGTTGCAGGAGGTGGCGCTGGGGGAGAGGGAGGGGCACGGGGAGGGAGGAGCGCGCCGTCGCTGGGAAGAGGAAGCGGGCACAGGAGCTGCGGCCCGTGAAGGTTCCTGATGGATCGGTCGACGTCTTGTCGGGTGCGAGACCCGGACTGACCCATATCGGACGGCCCAGATCGCATGAGCGCTTGATCTAACGGCTATCGGGTTAGCGGGTGACGTGGCCTGATCCATCGCCCACGGTTCATCCTGCAGATTCGTTATTAGGAGATTCTCCATATGGAATCCATATGGAATGTTGTATGTACTACTACTACCGCCAGCTCGCCTCCACGTGTGCAGCAGAGGGGAGGTGGGCGCGGACGGGGCGCTGCGTGCATTGATGCGTGTACATCTACGGTGTCTGTGTCTGTGTCTGCCTGCATGGATCACGTAGACGCTCGCTGTAAACGCATGCTACCGGCCGGTCCTAGCTTTCTGCTGTATCGCACTGATGCACCGCTTGAATTGCTCTCGCTCTACTGCATGTGCTACAGCAATTCTCAGCTGGGAGAGGACAGAGGACCAAAAGACTTGCTTGGCCAGACCCTACTCCTACTTCGTTCGTATGCTAGTATTCAAGCCGGATCTGGTACGTAGGCGAGCCACGCAGATATATATACGGGAGCGCCAAATGTATACAAAGTGTCATTCAGCAGTACAATATAGTAACCTTCTCTCTGTTTGGAGAGGTTGTCACTGCCATGGCCTGTGAATTACTTTTTTCACCCCCAATACAATATAATGCAACTTAGTGGCACGTAGTATTATTACCTCTGTCCGGAGGCTGGTGCGTGTCGTGAAGGTATTGCTATGGCTGCCCGCTGGCCTGATCTTCCTATGATGCTTGAAACGGACTGTTCTGTTGTTGCCGAGAAGCTCGATCAAGAGCAAGGAGAAAGATTGCTCGGTGGCATGGTCGATTCTGAATGAAGCACGTCTTGCGGTGGAGGATCCTCATAGTTTAGAGATAGTTAAGATTAGTAGAAGTCAGAATAATGTTGCCCATGAACTTGCCCATTTTGCTCTTAGTTCAGGTAGTAGTCGTCTCTTTTTGGTTTTCCCCGATTTTGTTCAGTCTACGGTCTGTAATGATACGATTTAATTTTTAATATAGTTTATTTGTTCGCAAAAAAAATATGCGGGTAAAAATTATTGATGTTATTGTGTCTAATGACCAATTTCATAATACTTGATATTATTGTGCTAGAATATAATTATCGGTAGTGCTAGCGCTCGGACGTCCGGACGAACACCCGCGTCCGGACGCCCGAGCTTGCACTCCTCGTCTCCCCAGCGCAACGCCCGAGCTTGCACTCTGTCTTCCTAGCGCCGCACTTGCATCCCACGCTTCGCTCACACGGGGCCCGCGCCGCCAGGACATCACCCCTACCGCCGACCACAAGCAAAAGTCCCCTGCCGCACCCTCTGCTTCTCTCGTCACCCTCTCGCTTCTCTCGTGCATGCACGTGGCCCGCAAATGGCAAAGATGTGGCTATAGCAAAGATCGAGAAGAGGGAGGGGCGCAACCGATGCCTATCCGGTGCCGTGAGGAGGAGGAGACACCAATGCAAAGGCGAGGCAGAAGAAAGCAAGCACGAGATGCAACATCCCGATCTACTATTGCAACATCTAGATGAAACACTTGAAACATAAATATGAAAACAGATGAAACACATAAAACATATATCTGAAAACACTAAGCGCAACACCATATCTACTTTTCAAAACATCAAATACGAACCACTTGCAACATACATACAAAACCGCTGAAACACTCTAAAATCATGTGTAATCCGAATACACTTTCAAAAAACACCTAAAACACTTAGAAAACCATTTACAAAAATACGCAACATCAAAATAAAATACTTGCAACATGTGTGTGAAAAACATATGCAACATCCGGATAAACACTTGCAACATAAATTTAAAAAAAAAGATGAAACATTAGAAACAAACACTTGAAACATACGAGTACAATCATTGAAACACATGAAACATTCAGATCTACTTTTACAACATTCACATAAAACACTTGCAACATACCTCTAAAACGTCTTAAATACTTGCAACATACGCTTTGAAGCGCAACATCTACTTGTTTGCTTGGACAAAATGGAGGCTCGTCGGCGTGTGAAGTTCATTGGAAACAATACTGGCAAAGATGTTTGGCGGCGGCCGCATCGACGCAACAGGAGGAAGCGGGCGCATGACCGGGAGAGGAGGCCGGATCCACCGAGAGGCGCTCGTTCTCGTCCCTGCCGCGTTGGTCCACGCATGACAGCCCGCCGGCGCCGTTGTGCCGCAGAGGGCAGCTCAAGCCTCCACGTTGTGGGCAACCTGTCTTGTGGTGACGCCGCCGCCGCCTTGCCGGCGTGCTCACCACCCGCGGGAGAGAGAAAAAAAAGGAGGGGGAGGGAGGGAGGAGCTGCACGCCCCGCTGCGCCCAGACGCTAGCCCGTAGAAAGAGAGAGGGAGGAGTGTCGAGGCGCATGCTAGAGATAAGAGGCAAGTTGTGGTTGATACTGTGGTGGGGAGATATTTTTGGCGTGCTTTGCTGGTGGGTGAAGTTAAGTGGGTTGGGGGCGGCGTGGCGGAGAAGTGCTGGCGCGTGGCGTGGGTGGATGGGTGAGCTGTCCGATTCTGGTTGGAGGTTCCGGACGGCGTAAGCCTATCATTACCGTATAATTATGTTATTCTTTTACGGAAGGATGGAGGAGAGTAATTAACCACCATCCAGCTGCGTAGATGTCGCTGTCACGAATTAGCACGCGCAGTGTCCACTACTGGAGAACCGGCCTTTAGTCCCGGTTCCCAACCCCTTTTAGTCCCGGTTTTAGGAACCGGGACAAGGGAATCGGGACTAAAGCCCGGTACTTTTAGTCCCGGTTCCGGTTCCCAACCCCTTTTAGTCCCGGTTTTAGGAACCGGGACAAGGGAATCGGGACTAAAGCCCGGTACTTTTAGTCCCGGTTCCCACAACCAGGGCTAAAAGGTATAATAGGGTAAAAAAGTTGTGCTGTTGTGGAGATTCGAACCCAAGACCTCACACTTCAGTCTTTGCGCGTGCTCTACCATCTCAACTCCCACGCACATCTGACTTACATAAGATACTCTCTCCTTTTAAATTCACTCTGGAGGGACCTTTAGTCCCGGTTCATAACACCAACCGGGACTAAAAGCCCTTTTTTAGTCCCGGTTAAATAACACCAACCTGGGACTAAAGGGTCTACCTTCAACCGGGTTGGTATTACCAACCGGGACTAAAAACATCAAGACTTTTGGTCCCGGTTGGTAATATGAACCGGGACTAAAAGGTTATCTTTAGTCCGGGTTGGTTGTTCCAACCAGGGACTAAAAGTCCTTTACTCCCGGATACAAAATTTTTCGAGACTAAAGCCAAAATCGCATGTGATCCAAAAGTCTATTCGCTAGTAGTGGTCCCTCCACGCAGGTGCGTGCATGACTTGGCATGGAGTCATCAGTACTTCCTCAGTTTCTATATACTAAGAAAATCGTTAATAATCACAAACGAAATCCATAATCGTCATAAACTGGTTGCGTTAGGTTCATGAATAGCCGTCGCTCGCTGGGATATTTAGCTTGCGTACGTACCAAACTTACCACTGTATTACTTATAATACTAGCTCCTACTTGTGGGTGCGATATATGTATATATAGGAGAGTACTGTGTTCATGCGACGCCACTGGATTTTGGATAGACGACGACTCGTGGACTCGCAGTCGTGGTCTACTAACTGCACACGCAAAACACGATGGAAGTTACGACGAAAATCACCTGCACCGGCAAGTCAAATTTCAAGATAGCTAGACGGATACGGATACCAAACCATCAACGCCGGATCGATATATATGGCACGTAACAAGTTTATTAGCTCCAGGATTTTTTTGATTGCGAAGGTTAGTCTAGCTTATTAGTGCTGACAAGGATGCATTTCCTTTCTTTCTTTCTTTCTTTTCCCTTATCTCTTGCCTTGCGTTACTAGCTAGGATCGATACAATAATCATCTGGTCAACAGATCGAGAGCCGAGTGCTAACAATGCATGGTCAATGGGGCTAGCTAGCTAGCAGCTTTTCTTATTATGCTGTCTGTCTCGTGGTTTCGATCGATCGAGTAGGTAGGTGCATTGCATTGACGGGCATGCGTACGTGATGATGCAAAGGGAGGGAGAGCAGTGGGGCATGCATGACGACGACGAAGCGCAGCTAGCGTGGAGGCGAGGAAGGCATGTGCGACCCAGGGAAGAAAAGAGAGCATCGTCACGCATCGATATGATGGACCGGGACTGGAGTAGTGGAGTGGCGGGAAAGAAATTCACGGGCCTTTGATTATGACCGCGGATAGCTATAGTGGTAAGAATGCTGTTCTTTTCTTTGTTTTTGTCTCGAAGCTCAACTGCCCGCGTAACTCTCAGGCACGCGCATAACTGCGCGTAACTTCAATAAAGTGCACTCCCCTTGCGTTCACAATTCGCAGCATATATATGTGTACAGTGGCTGTACAAATGCATGATCGATATATATGCCTCTACACCAGTTGTATTTTTATTGCCAAGTAAAAAGATGCGATATGATTAGTCCAGGTGTTCTTAAATTAGATGATCCTCAAATTAGGTTCTTGGCAAGATACTGGTTTGGGAGAAATATCATCTAAAAAGCACAATATCCAATTCTTTATAATATTATTTGACGAAAACAAGCTACAAGAGCTTTAACTCTTATTACTATTTCTCTTAATGTTTTCTTCATACAAACATTAATAGAAAAATAAGTGTTAGAGTAGAATAATCTCGTGCCACTAATTGCAAAACATTGGTTAACAAGTTGAAAGACATTATTTTCCTTTTCAAAAATGATGGTTCCTTTCATAGTAAATTCCATGTGTAAACACCTTATCAATAAAGGCATTATCGTCTCAGTCTCATAGGAATCTGGCATTTATAATACCATTGAAAATTAACAATTTGTGGTTCCTAAACAGATAAAAGTGATTTTAACAAAAGACAACTTAGCAAGAAGTAACTGGAGTGGGAACAAATCATATGTGTTTTGTTGTAGAGATGAAACAATAAGAAATCTGTTTCCATATTGCACCTATGCTAAATTTCTTTGGCAAACAATTTATTTGGTTCTAAGTCAATGACCTCTCTTAAATATTCTTGATCTTTTTTATAAAATCAAGAAATGTCTCTAGACAAGTCAAAATACCTTAAATTTAGAACAGAGAGGTAGTAAATTGTGGTCAATATAATAGAAATTACATGTGGCTAATACTGGCCAGATAGACCCAATATAAGTGTCCAAAATTTGAAGATGTGGGTCTGGCGGTGGGATGTAGGATTGGGGGTGGAGGGGGGTGTTAGGGGCCTCTAGCGCCCCCTACAACCTCCATGAGAATAGAGTTTTTCTTTGAGCTTCTCCTAAATTATGTAGATATGAATGAGAGTAACTAGAGGTAAAGATGACTCAAAACCCTCTATTCTAAAAAATCTATAAATCCACCATCAATTAATCGAGAAAGAGTAGTGTAGATTAATAGCCACATCTAAGCTGGAGCTAAGGAAAGACAGAATCGTGTGGTAGGGTACTGTAAAACTGAGCACGATCACTAGTGACAACTGCAAAGTGGCATGTGTTCGTCGGCTTTCAACCACGGTCCGCCGGCCCATGGGGTTTGGTTGGTGACAGGTGTCCCACTACCACTCTAATGCCTACTAAAACTGAGGTGATTTCTGATTTGCCCCGTTGAATTTTTGCTGTCCGACAGAAGAAGATAGGATCAGTCTTCCATGTCCACTGAGGTGCGCTGCTGGTGTTCCCCAGCACCAGGCATCTCGCGCGCATGCGATGCGAGGTAAAAAAAAAAAAAAAGGTCGCTCGAGTTCCTTTTTCTTTTTACCGGCGCAAGCATCAGTTCTGGTCCGCTCCACTGTCTCCGGATTGTACTACGTAGATGTAGGAGTACTAGGCATCTAGCGTTGGTGCAGTACAGAAGTGAGCCGCAAACAGCTCGTCAGCTCGTCGGGCAGGCCATGCATGCGAGCAGAAAAAGGCCTAGCTGTGTGCACAGTGTTTGTGATAAATCAATGGTCACAACAGTCGAGTGTACGTTCATCACCGACGTTAAATATTTTTGACTCGGCTGAATCACTGAACTCGCATGGCTGCGTGGTGGGTTGCGAAAATTTAGCTCAAACTTGAAAAGCCCGGGGGGAGACCGTATCTCAGCTGAAATGAAAGGAAAGTTAAAATTGAAAAGAAAAGGGAAAGGAAAAGGAGCCTAAATTGCAGAGTCCAGAAGCAGGCCTTTTGCTTTTTTGGCCTTGTCTCTTGCCCTTGTCCCCCCTAGGCCAAGTCAAGGCATCAGTCTTTCAGTCGGTCAGTGCTCATGCGCTTGGAGTAGCTCGCTCGCTAGCCTAGCCACGCAATGCTATGCAGTACTAGTACGGTACTTGGTGCTCTCCCACATGTCTCACCCTTGCCATGCATCTGGGATAAAAGCTAGAGACTGCAACAGCTCACACAAAGTATTATTATATTCCACTGCGAGAAAAGCTACTAGAGGAGATGTAAAAGAAAGAAGAGAGGCATGGCAGGGCAGCAGGGAGGCCAATGCATGAGAAAAACCAACACACAGGGCAGCCGCCGGGCAATGCCGTACCACATGCATGGCAATTGGCAAAGCCCGGTCGCCCGGCCGGCCGCCCCCGCCCCAATCCTGAAGCAGCACGCAGTTGCTAGGTACAGTTCAGAGGTTCAGACTTGAGAGCAAGGACAAAGCCATCCACCACCAAACCAAAAGCGACACGAGCTCTCCTCCCTCCCTCTCGTCCACTCCACACCGTCCGATCGACCGATCCCCACACATTCACAGCACCACCAAGGACGCTGATTGAGAGAGAGACAAAGGCAGGTCAAGCCAGCCACAGCCAGGGCGCGCGTACAGTCAAAACGATGCCCTTCAGAGCGATCGCCCTTTTGGTCATTTGCGCTAACAACTGGGATGATGGCATTATTATTAGCGGCTAGCCGGAGCCGGCCAGGACATGGATGGGCCAGTACGGTGCAATGGGACAGCGGAGTCCTTTTCCAGTGGGGGAGGAGGGGAGGTGGGACTAGGACTAGGATGAAGAGGGAGTTCTTGTAGGCTTGTGCGTAATCTCACGGACCACCTATCTTTTGGTCCATATCCTAACCTCCTCTATCCCATGTGCATTGCATTCTGCTGCTGCTGCTGCTGGAACCAAAACAGTACTCTAGTTGATCCTTGTACACTCGTCGTTGATCCTTGTACAGTGCTCTAGTTGCCCTAAAAACACAGTGCTACGCCCTTCAGTGTATGATAAGCACAGGATGTGATGAGATAGACCCGTCCATTGTGCATCAACAGTATAAACAATCTCAAAGTATAGTGCATGGTAAATATGAGTAGATTTATTAGTACCATGTCTTCGCTTCAGCCTTTGTAGATGTGCACCACCATAGCATGAGAATTGAGATGAACATGCCAGGTGATAGGAGATTGATGAATGTCTCCTACCTTTGCTAATTTATTTGCTATGCAAAATGGCCAATCCACGCTACATTGCATACATATTGTACCTATACACAAATGACGAGTACCAGTGTACCACAAAACTAGACCAAATCAAAGTGCAGCAAAAAGCCACCCAAATCTCTACCGTTTTCTTTTGATTGCCCGAGACTACTGTTAAATCTGCCTGAAAGTCCTCAAATTCATTCCTCATTCTTCCCGCCGACATTCTCTCCAATTCGGAAGCAGTTTTGAAATCCGCGAACGGGGCATCTCCGTCCTCGAAATCCACCCACCCGCCCCAGAACCAACACAAAAATAAGCAAAAATAAAAAATCGACGCTCGCATGCCGAAAAGAAGAGCCAGACAGACAGACAACCCCCCCAGATCATTTCGATTCGTTTCACGAAGACGACGCGGAGGGACTTTCGGGAACACCGCCCGTCGCCGGCCGCCGCCGCAGGGGCGAAGCTAGTTTCCACCGCTTTCCATGGATATGCTAGCACCGTACGAGTACGACCGTGTTTACTAGTATGCGCCGGTGAGCCACCGCACGAACCCGTAGAACGACGCGGTGCCCTCGTCCGCGTCCCTCCGCCGCGTCGCGGGGCCACGCCGCCGTCCATGTCCCACCACCACTCCGCCGTGGCCGCGGCCGTCACGGTCCCGGCGTCGTACCGGCTGCTCCAGCGCCCGCTGCTCCACCGGCTGCTCCACCTGTTGCTCCACCTGCTGCTCCACCGCTCGGCCGTCGACCTGAACGATGCCGTAGGGGTCAGGCCCACGGACGACGACGACGACGGCTGCCCGCGCTCCACTGCGGCGAGCTGATGCTGCTGCTGCTGCGGCGGCGGCGGCTGGCTTGGCGGGTCGCTGGACCCGGCGACGGCTGGCGGGCTCGGTTTGAGCACGACCTGGAGCTCCTCCTCGACGAGGTACTCCGACGACGCCGAGTTGGGGAGGCCGCCGGGGAGCGGGTACGCGCGGACGGCGGCGGCCGCAGCGTCCGGGTTGGAGCGGCGGCTGCTGACGCTGCCGAGCTCCACACGGAGGAGGTCCGTGAGCGGCGGGTGGGGCAGCGCGATGGAGGCGCGGCACAGCGGGCAGGACGGGTTGCCCCGCAGCCACGGGTCCACGCAGCGGGAGTGGAAGGCGTGCCGGCAGGCGGGCAGGAGGCGGAGCTCGTCGTCGTCGCGGAACGCGCTCTGGCACACGGCGCAGTCGCGCGACGACTTGGGCACGGACGCCAGCGACGAGGACAGCGTGAACAGCGGCAGGCGCGCGATGAGCCGCTCCGCCTCCGCCTCTGCCGCGGCCGCCGCCTTCCCTCCTCCTCCTCCTCCCTCCTGGCCGTCGGCGGGCGCCACGGACGCCACCGCCGCGGGGCGCGCCACGAGCGGGAGCGGCGGCGCCTGCCGGGACGAAGCGGAGGAGGACCCCGCTGGGCCCACGTGGCGGCAGAGGTGGCGGATGAAGTAGTGGATGCACAGCGACGCGAGCAGCATCACCACCACGATGACCGCGATGATGAGGATGCTCGGCGAGATGCCCGCCAAGCTCCCGCCCCTCCCGCACTACTCCCTCGCGCGTCGTCGACCCTTCCGCCCCCGCCGCCATCGTCCGCCAGCCGCGGCACCAGCGGCAGTCTCCGGTCCGGCATCGCCGGAGGCGGTGGGGGACGGGATGGCGGTAGATGCCATCAACGTGTACTTGTCTCACCGGCCCGCGCGGCGCGCGCTCTCCTCCAGGCTCCAGGCTCCTGCGTCCTCCTGGTGTGGTGGCGCGGGTGGAGGACGGCGTCGCGCTGTTGCGGCTTGTCCGTGGGCCGTGGCTTATAAGTGTGGTTTTGTCCGGTCGCGGCGCTGCCGATGGCGGCTTGCCATTTATACTTGCGCAGTTATGCCGGCTAATTTGTTCAGGAGGGGGACGGATAGAGGGAGTGGAGATGGGACTGGGAGTGGACCAGGTGTTACGTTGGATTCTTGTGTGATTAATCTTTTCTAATTAGTACTACTATTATTATACAACAAATGGCAAATATTTTAGCGGAGGCAGTGTTAGATTTTCCACAATTGGGATTTCTGGGGCCCAAAGTTTTGGCTCCTCGTTGAATTTTGCCGCTGCCACACCTTTTCTTTTCCTCTTTTGATTCGATTTTTCACAAAATATCTATAGATCGTTCCCCCGGAGAATAAAGGAGTGCTGAGCGGGTATATTTTCAATTTATATATCTGGGAAAACCAAAGTTGTAAAGCTATCGTACAACAGCAATTACGCAAACACCAATGGCAATGTATAGGTAGCAGGAGACAATGATTTGGTTCGCTTTGTACAAAAGAAATTAATAGTGTCCAGAGAAATACTTCGCACTCGTTAAGTCATTGCATTTTGAACGAGAAATTTTACATTGACTATCTATATCCTTCTTAATTATTAAGAACAATGATTTTAATAGATAAAAGTCCTTAGTTAGATTTTGGCTAATTGATGAAACCTAGAATTAACCCTATTACTAAGTGTGTACATTAGAAAAAAGGAAGATCCAAACCAAATGGTAGAGTGGAAATCAATGTGATGGAAGTGAGCACAAGTGATCAAGTGTCACCCTTAGAGATAAAAAAGAGAAGAGAAGCGGGATAGAAAGCAAGAGGCTAAGGTATAAGCTAGGATTTTCCATTTCGCCGACCGTAGGCAAGTAGAGAAGTTGACGGCTAGGTTTAGGATAGATAACCGTACTACTAAGAGGGGCGATATTGCATAAAAACAGTTGTCTAAGTGTCACTGGGTGAGCAATAACTTTGTATATGCATTAGGGGCCTAGTGTGCTAACAAATTCTTGCAAAATTCATTTGAAAATGCTAACACACAAGCACAAGTAGAGAGACACTTTGGTGTTGACACGTGAGAACAAGGGTTGATGGGGTTTAGGTGTAAATCCCTCCTGCCGAGCTTGTGAGGCAGGACTCGGCGATTTCTCGAAGTGAAAAGAATCACTTAGAGGTAACCGGACGATGTCCTAGTTGGAATCGGACGCGTCCGATCAGTAGTGGCGTCCGAGAGATTCTTAGAAGTGATCAAACGCTTGCTGACCGGACCATCCGGTGCCGTGTCCGGTCAGGTGTGCTGGCGCGGCCGAGCGAAGACAGTGATGTGACCGGACTCTAGAAGCGTCTAGTCAGGGCCGAGCAGATGCGTCTGGTCGAGAAATGCATGTTTTGGATCTCTCTAGTCGACGATCGGACACTGGTGAGCGAGACTCCGGTCGCGCGAGGGACGCGTCTGATCCGTGGGGCTAGCGTGTCTAGTCGATCTTTAACCCACAAACCGACTATTCCTAACCATTAGAAATGAATGGGCGTCGTTAAACCAAGGCCACGTGGCTGGCATCGGTGGATCCTAAGGCGGAGGCGGATCTGCCCTGTCCTCCTCCGGCGAGGGCCGTGGGAGAAGCAGTAGAGGGGCGCCTCCCGGATCCCACAGCGGCGGCGTAGATCCCCCTCGCCCTCCACCTCTCAGGGCGCCGGTGCGGCCGAGGCTAGATCCGGTGCCGCGGTGGCGGATCCGAAGACAGATGATGATGGCCGCGCTCTTCTCCAACACGGCCGCCTCTTCTCCGATGGGATCCAGGCCGGCTACCTCTTCCCTGCAGGATTCGGCTGCCTCTTCTCCGATGGACGGTGGGGGCGGCGGCGGCACGGCCACTGCGAGGGCAGCGTTGGATGGGCTCGACTCCGGGCCCTAGATGGGCCATGGGCGGGCTCATCTTTTTCTATTTTTTATTTTATTAACAAATGGCGGGCATCTGGATCTGCCTCGAAAAATCATCGATTTACCATGACCTTGTTGGGAGGCGGACGGAAAAAACGCCTAGGAAAAGCAGTTTTGCCCACCTCCATAAAAAATTATTGTAGTAGTGCTCATAGATCCTTCTTTTGTAGGTGCCACTTGCAAATGCGATATCTTTTTGTCCGGGACTCCAAATATGGTAAATGATATGTCCGTTTCGATCGTCTCGACGAGCCCATCATAATGGTGCACTCTAATCCATCATTTGAGATACTTTTATACTGTCATATTGGTTCACTTTGGTAGATTTTCTCGGTTGTACCTACGTAAACATAGATTTACCAAAACTCATGGAACTCGTTAGATCAAAACCCCTATAACTATGCCTTGTGGTTCATTAGATATCAAATTATGTGATAATTGATAGTTTATAATTGACATTAATGACCGTCAATAGAAAGAATTAAGGAATAGGTTCTATATTGCATTCTTTCCTATATCTTGAATTGTTGTCAAGAGACCCTCAACTTTCAACAAAAAAAAGAAAAGAAACCATAAGTGCAGCATGGGACCAACTTTTAATCTTATCATGTTCTGTTCAGACTTTTCTAGATGCCTCAAGACTCATCAATAAATACAAGGAAGTTTATATATATCTCCAATCTCATCCAAAATCACGGTTTGTGACTCATGTGAGGTCCATTTGAATATAATGAGGTACTATTTTACATGGTGCAAAACCTTTCTCATATGTATTATTCACTTTCCCTTTCTTGTCTTTATAGCAATCAATCATCTCTTCAAATATACCCTTATCAAGACATCACTACAAGATCTGAGGCTTTACATGACGGATTACTTTGGTCACAGACACTCGAAAACACGTCATGGTTAACTTATCATGACGATGAAAAAATTTGTGATGTATCTCACGTCATACATTTGTTAGACTAAATTGAGTCATCATAGATTAGGATTTGTTAGTCATGGGTTAGTTGTACGTCTCCTATAACCAGTCCAGATCCAAACCATAGTGACAAAAAAAAAGAAACATCATAAATTAGTGCTAAATCATCACTGCATCAACATGCATCACATTTATAAGATACACTAAAGATTGATTCATTCATGTATTAGCATGCCCACAAACATCAAACTCACAACCACTTAGTTTGACTATCTCAATAACTAAGTTTAAACTTAGATTGGTCTCTAAGGTGTCTAATAAATAACTAAACATTAGTATCCACGGGCACTTCAATTGGCTTGAAGTCCATAAGATGTGCTACCTAAAAATCAAAATAAATATAAATCAGTTTTGCTAACAAAGATTCTAAAAAAAAGAAATTTCATCTATTTATTAGGAAGCTTTGAAACTAGTTAACTAGTTCAATGCATATGTTTTTGAGAGCCCAACAAGTAGAGAATGAGAATCTAAATATGACAGAAGCAGCTTGTAGGTTAAATTTGAGAGTCAAAAGTAGAGCTACAATATGTCCAATCCTCATATTTAGCTCTTGTAAATTCAGCTTGTAGATTAAATTTGATATAAATAGTAATGGACTGAGGTGTTGGCTGACTTGCATCTATGTTTGTTGGTGGTCTGCGGCATCATCCCTTGCTGGATTGGAAAGCTAATGTATAAACAAAGAGAAAATTATTTGCCGCATAGTACCAACTTATACATATACATGAAAAATTATCAGGTAGAGATGAATGGTAAATTGTTATTCTAGGATTGCACTAGTAAATATCGGTGCTAACTAATGAAACCGATGGTTGTAGCTCCTATAGTGTGGTAGACTGTGGCGGAACCAGGGGGCCGGCCGGGGCCGTGGCCCCCCAACAAAAAAACAATGATTCTTTTATTATACTATGGAAAAAAGGATTTTCATTAAAAATTCAATAAAATTTCAAATTTTCTCCTAAAATTCAATAGAAATTTAAAGTTTTTTTATCAAAAATTGAATGATGCATTACAAAAAAAAATTCTCTTCTCACCTATTTATGGTGTGTCATTTGTTGCTCGGCCCCCCGATTTAAAATTGCCGCCACTGGTGGTAGAAAATCCAACAAGAGTGACCAACCTGAACAAGAAATCATTGATCACTCTGTGGAGTTGACAATCATGTGGCAAACCATTTTTCTGTATTCAACATCAAAAATAAGCATGAGGAATTACGACAATGTATAAAAATTGTAAACGGCATAATAGTTTTCTAGCACTATGTAAAAAGAATGAAGCTTTGTCAAATACAAGATTTCCTGTGCAAACCAGCATATAAGAAAATAATAAGGTTGGGTCGTCACACTAAGATGAAAGACTGAAGCCATCCAAAGATACATAGAATTGAGGACATTTGGTCGCACAAAAAGATTTAATCAACTTATTGTAATTCAGGCAGGTCACACATGACATATATATTTAAGGGCAGCAACAATAATTATACAAGTGAAGATAAAGATAGATGCATATTGGAGCTGGTGGCTCAACAGAGAGAGAAATACTTTGTTCCCATCATTACTGCATCCAAGAAAGATGCTTTGATCAGCAAACCAAGATATACTGTTGGATTTGGTACTCTCTAGCTAGGTACTCAAGTTAGTGCAATAGAAAAATAAAATTAGAAGACTGCCATCCATCAGCACTTTGATTAGTTTGATCTCAACAAGATAGTAACAAGCACCTCCTAGAAGCACTTTGATCAGACGTTCACATTTGAACAAACAATGAATATATGAAATAGGTGAGCTCCACCCAATTGAAGGCTAAAAAGTTATCAGTATATATAAACATAGATATAACAGCCAAGCACTAATGCCTAACATAGATATTCCACGAAGTCATGAGCAATTCTGCAGGATTAATGTATATTCCATTAGTCAATGTACACAAAACTACGACAGCTAAAAATTCAAGGCGAAGACCACAGATATAATAGCTAAAAATTCAAAAAATCTCGGCCTCTTCAACATTTATCAGTCAAATACTAAAAAGTATGATAGTACAGATTACAGATTTGTCAACATATATTGCTCTGGTAAAAGAAATATCAGTACTACTCATATAAATAAAATTCAACCCACATCCTGGAGCATACGTACATTCATACACTTGAGATTAGATCAGATCCGTTCCGAATATGACATACGTACAAGTAACATTTAGCGGACCGACAAATCTCGATATTGATAAAGTCACCATAGACAACTCGCTATCAATAGATACACCGCCCAATAGTAAAATAATATCAACATTAATCCTAGAATAATTCAAAGAAAATAAGCACCCATGTCAAAGTTGAGAAGTTAGCTCCGGGAAGCAGGTTCCACCATAAAAAAACCTAATTAGCTAGGCTACACTTAGTTCGCTAAGACACACTTGTTCTTTGGTTCGTAGAGTCTTCCCACATACGTACATGCAACATTTTCCTGTTGTTTGCAATGACATCGCTTCTAATTTTTTAGGATTTGTCAGCTGAAAAAGATTGCAATACAAGCAAAATGTTGCATCTTCTGAAATAATGCACTCTAACCAATCAAACACCTCAGACCATGATTTTTATTAGAAGGATCTCCATTCATCATTTTGCTATCTATTTACAAGGGACGTGTCATTTGCATGTTTGAGTTGAACCATTCCTAGCAAGTGGGTTTCGGGTTGGGTCTGTCAGTGTCAGTGTACAGGTAGCGTTTTTTTGGTGAGCAAGGCAGGCCATACAATCCAGTGACGTGATGGAAAGCCGCACTTTTCTTTTACAACTACGAAGAAACCGCACATGAGTAGCCTGCGCAGATCAACTCGCAGTCTCGTCGGACTTGGCTGGAGTGTGATTTTTGGCTCGAGACGAGAGAAGGAAACTAGTGGCTCTTTTATTTGGTGATGACGATGACTCGTGGCGTGCTTGGGCTGGTTGTCCGCTCGCGTGGGCCTCCTAGAGGTAGCGGCTGCTGGGGGCCCACGGAGCTGCGGCGAGGACGATCGATCGAGTGGTTGGATTGGCTGGCTGAACTTGAAGCCGGGAATGGAATGGAATAGGATCCCATTCCAACGCTGTCGCCCTTGCCTTTTTCCGTGGGCAAGCAAAAGCAAAGGCAAAGCAGTCGACGACTCGCTCACCCGGCCGATCATCATTTTATTACTACTTTTATACGCACGCAGGCAAAATGTGCAGTGGCTGGAATGAGCTTATTAGATGACTATTAAGGTCACTGTAAATGTAATACAATTATCTCTTGGATGGCGATGGATTCTTTAAATTTTCAACTTTTTATATATATATATTTACTATAGCAGCTAACCTAGAGCGTGCGAGCAGGAATCATTGGTGTAGTGATTAGGCTCGCCAGGATCAAAAGACACGAGTAAAAAGAAAGCCACCACCTCTGTAACCTGCGTCTCCAACCCCCAATGCATTGTCTTCAGCGGGTTCATGATGAAGCCCATGCATGAGCGATCGAGCGGTTCTGCACTTCTGCTCTGCCAAGATACTGGAGCACTGCGCATGCACTAGCAGCAGCAACTAGTACTCCTACATGCAGAGGCCTGCCCCCGGCGGCCGGCCCCTGCCCCGCCTGGCTACTAGCTGCATCGCCGGCTCGATCGGAGCAGACGACGACGGAGCAGTGATGCATCCTCGATCTACCCCCCTCTTCCCCTTCCCTCCCGGCCGGCGGCCAGCCAGCCGGCCGGCGAGTTACTGCGCCTTCTGACCTCGTGATTCCTCCGCCAGTTAACACTGTAGAGTAGTAACAATCATGGAAGGGGCAAGCATAGTGTCACGTGCATCCTCCTGCCGGCCTAGATCCATCCATGGCAGCCATCTCCATGGCGACGACGCTGCCAAGTGCCAAAGGCGCAGCATGCAGCCTACTGCTATCTCGAGACTGCTCAAGTACTCCCTCCGTCCCTTATTATCTGTCGTTCTAGCTACAGCGTCAAGTCCCGTTTTAACTGTCGTCCGCTACGAAGCCTAGCTCTGCACAGCTACCGCACCAGCGCATGTCTCCCGGCCTCACACCAGTACTAGTACATGCACCCAACATTTTCTACCAAAGCGGAGATGGCCAGTGAAATACCAAAGGGGAGATGGACATTGAATGCTGCTTTATATAGTGTAAAAGATCTGTGGTGTGGCGCTTGCATTTTCACTGTAAAAGGTGAATTATTGCTACGCAGGTTCACCTTGTTTTCTACGTCCGGTAGGGATGTGCAGGGTCACCTTGTTTCCTGTGTCCGGTTCTCGACGACAAATAATAAGGGACGGAGGGAGTACGTGCCCCACCCACGCACACCGCGAGCGAGCTGTCCACCCTACCATACTGTATGTCCGTCCATATATATCGGATCGGCAGTCGGCTCGATCGGCACCTACTACATGGGGACAGCAGGTCATGTCATGCATGATGCTTCAACAGTGCTACTTCAGCAGAGCTGAGCAGCCTGATGAGGAATCGATCGGCATCATGGATGATTCCTCATAGTCATGGATGCTGCGTGCGTGCATGCATGCATATGCTGTGGACTGGTCTCGCCCTCCTGTGTCCTGTCTCCTGTGCTGTGTCGCTGCTATACTACCACTAGTCCGCTACCACCACCGTACCACACATGGATCTTACTCCTATCTCTTTCTCACCATACTCGCCAAACAACATTTATAAAGATAAAAAGAAGGGACGTACTAGCACGCATCTGTGTTGGACTGCAGATAGAATTTGTAAAATTGCGCTCTCTTACAACAGCCAAGTAGCGGTAATATTATTATTATGCTCCTAGAAAGTAAAAGATCTTAGAGAAAAGCATGCTCTAACAAACTCCGATCGTGCCTGATTTGCTTCGGCATATATAATGCCTGCGCTATCATGAGGATTACTACGCATTTCTTTGATTATTGTTGCTTGCGCTTTAATCCTCTGCCGATTCCGTGAATGGTGTATAACGATTGTATTTTACTACTCCGATCCAATGCAAATGCAGTGTTCCGTTTCTAATAAGGTGCTCCCGTTCCCAACTCTGATAGATAGATATCACTGTCAAGCTGTGCTTTAAGCAGATGCGATCGAGGAGAAAGAAACCGACGCACACACTATATATGCTTTTGTCCTGAGCTACCACCGATCGAGGAATAGCATTTGCCCTTTGCATAAACTGCTAGTGAAGCAAAATCATGACGCCCCTCTACCGAACCTGAAAATGGATCAAGAGGAATCAGATCCTCTGTTGTGTTTCTAAAGCCATGGTGCTACTGCTACACGTACCGCAATGTATCATGCAGCTGGGACGGAGGGAATAGGCTGGGTAGGCACATGCTTACCCTGCTATTCTTGTACTAGAACCGGTGCATATGGCTACCATGCAGATCATCTTCAGTTCGTCCTAAATTTCGTCCATCGGCTGGGGATCGATCGGACAACAACATAGAAACGCCCAGATTCCAGCATGACGCGACGTGAACAGCTGGACCTTGTTCCCCGATCGGTGTTACGAGTGCGCCGTAAGACGGCGTCCTTTTCCTGCATAATTCTTCCTCTGAATCCAGCTTACTAGTGACGACAAACGCGTCTTTCTTTTCTTTCAGTCATCATGGATCGCGTGCCTCTAGTCATTGCTGCACTGATGATGGTTTCAGACAGTAATGGCCTGAAGAAATGACAGGTTTTATTTACAGGTTCTAGAACCGACGAGGAACAGTGAATATAGTTGTGTAAATCCACAGCAGCGAAAGAGGCCCAAGGCAGTCTATTCTTACGTACTCTACTATACGCTGCCCATGCAGCGTTGTAAGAATCAGTGACTGAAAAACAAATCACTTCGGCTAAAAAGCCATCCATATAGAGATCAAGAGATGCGTTGCTATTGCTAATCTAAGTAGGCTACTCTGCCAAAATGCTTATAGTCAGCGCTGTGAGTGGGCCAGTGTTTCGTTGCTATTCGAATGGAGGTGGCTGGTGACACAACACCTTGTTTCGTTTGCCTGCCCCCCCAGTCTGTTTCCAAAAAGAAAAATCCCCACCAAGTTGACCTTTATTTCATTCACGGGCTGGCGATCGGACAACGTAAAATAAAGGGCATAGCATCAAAGAGATTTGAGAGATGACACGACATGGACAGCTAAACTCTGTTCCTGGATGTGCTACGTAACAGGCCGTCCTTCCCTGCCTGAATCTTCGGGTGAATCACTTCACTGCCTGATCCTGATTATATTGTGGTTTCAGAAAAGAAAGATGAAACTGAAATCATATTTGTGATCATGGGTGATTGATACTAAAAACAATACGGTCTAATAGAATTTTCAGAAGAGAAGATGAAACTGAAATCATATTGCTATTATTTTATGGTTCGATTGTACTGTATTTAAAAGGATCGCTGACACTGCTGTGACACTGAACATGGCATACTGCGATGAGATGCATGCAGTGATGCAGGTCGTCCTGGTCTTCTGGAACCGTGGCCATCCCGGCGCTCTGATTTCCTTCCTGATCGACTGTGCCATGCTGCTAGTCGTATCTGATGAAAAGGGCTCCCTAGATTTGGCGTCCACCAGTTAGCCAAGGTAGCCATCCACGTGTTGATGCCGCGCAACCAACTCCTCTACTCTAGTTGGAGTAGGAAGCAAGCTAGAAATCACTTTCAACAAATTGGGACGTATAGGTAGCTAGCCGACCCTGTGTAGATGCTGAGCATGCATGGCGAAGTCATATTGTATACTGTCACTACAATGCAATGGAAGTGAGTAGTGACACCACAGCGGCGGGCGGCGGAGCACTGCAATTTGCTTAGCTGTTTTTGGAGAGCACATGATGGAACCGGGCCGGGAAAAGAGATCAGAATCGAATAAAACTTCACGTCAAACATGTCTTTGCACTGACCGGCCATAAACCTAGCTTCGCAAGCTAGCTACTGCTAGTCCCGTAGCGTTGCAGATTCGTTCTCGCGGTTGCAGTGCAGAACGAGCAGCTAGCTAGTAGCTTTGACAGAAAGAAGAGGAGTTGTTGGCGGAAGAAGAAGAAGAGAAGATGGCGATGACCAGTGAGCTGTGCTTTGCTTCTTTGACACGCCGTCGTCGTTCAGCTGCAGAGACGGGCAAACGAGCGCAGCACAGTAGTACAAATGAATGATTAGCCCGGGCGGGAGCTGAAAGCTGAAACGTGTCCCTGGCCTGTGCCTGTTTTCCCTACCCCTTTTTCGTCTTTTGGATTCGCAGAAGAAGCCACGGCAAGTGGCCGGCCGGCCGGCCTGCAGTCTTTTACGAGCCTGCCTTTAATTTGCCGATGCATCGATTCTCTGATTCTTTTTCTCTCTCAGTGTCACTTTTAATCGCCCCGAACCGAAAGTGCTTTCCTTAAGTGATAGAGTGGAAATATAAAAACACGCACGAAAACAAATTCTCGGCGCACCTGCTCTCTACGGGACTAATTTTTACGTGTAGTTCTCCATGTGGGCTTCTTCTGGTTTATCTTTGATATAAGCTCTGTCAGAAACTGGCCCAACGGACTATAAGGGTGCTATCTGGCCCAATGGACAATGAGGACTATGGAGAAGGAATGGCCAGGCCCAGTCGTGGTTTCGTGCTGCAGCTACAGCTAACCATCAGCGATTCATCAGAAATCGACACCAGAACGTGGAAAGGAAGTCCGAGTTCATCGAAATTCAAGCTTAAAAATTGTTCAAAAAAAAGTACAAGCTTAAAAAGATCTGTTGATTTTCTTGTAGCTTTGTATTGTGCCTGAGACGGAAATAATTGAGTACGTAGAAGATTCTGTGATGAGGTAGGCATTAATTATCTAAAGTTTAGGTCCAATTCTCTGGGCATCCATTGGAGTTGAGAGATTTTATCGTTATATATGGATTGTGGGTCTATTTTTCTAGTAACCTTAAGAAATAAGGTACTTCCTCTGTCAGAAAAAAGAATTTCTAGAATAAATTTTAGACCTAAAATTGAGGGAGTAGTTGTTGTTGGTTAGGATATGAACTAAAAATTAGTACACTAGTAGTTTGCATGTTTGGATGGGCTAAGATTATTTTTTAGCTAAGACATTGCTTGGATGCATAGATACACCCCAATCCACGTGGTTTGGAAAGTATTGAGGTGTAAATTAAGTTAAATTCTATCTCACTCCCTCTTAAACCACTTGTAGCAAGCGGCAAATCTCATAGTTGTGTCAACGTTTACATTAGTTTGGGTTCCTCTAAGTCGATTAGGGCACCCCCGCTCAACGTCTCGAAAAATGTTTCCAATCAAAGCCTAGCTACTCGGGCAGGCCATCATTAGGTTGTCCCAAGTCGGGCACACTACCTTAGGCCTTTTTCTGACTCGAGTCGGTCGTGCCACCAACAACAACGCTAGCTACAACTGCTCGAGCATACCATACTTAGCTCACCCAACACCACTGCCAGCTAGGTGCGCTCATCGTATGGTCAAGTTAGAAGAAGACAATGGCTCCAAATTTACCCCTCCAACCGATTTTTTGAATCAAGGGACTGGACCCACCTAATCTGCTCACACCTCATGTGAACTCGGTCGACTATGAGTAAAACAAAAATCACTCGAACACGGAGTATGCTCACATTCAGGCTTCAACAATGACTAATACTTTGTCCAATTTTCTGAATCATACAAAGATTTGGAGACTATTGTCAAGTACATGGCACATGGCCCAAACTAGAAGGGGGTGGTTGTCGATGGGGGACCCATAGGGCTCCCCATGGAGAAGAAAGAAGAAGACCTAGTCCAACTAGGATTCCTTTCATGAAATCCTACTAGGACTAGTTACATACAATCCTACTAGGATCTCTACTTTATAACCAGCTAGGACTCCTGCCCCCTGGACTATATAAAGGTAGGTAGGGCTCCCTAGATCGGCACCTCCAACAGAACCAATACTCTACAATCAACAACACCCCAACTGGATTAGGGCTATTACTCGAGATACTCGAGGGCCTGACCTAGTATAAAGTCGCTCTCATCACGCGCACCAACTGCCAAGTTCCGTTAGATTCGACGAGACTCGAACAAACAACTGTCTCGGGTAACCCCGAGACAGGCTATCGGTGACAAAACATCGACAGTGGTCCAATCCGACTAGTCAGGCCTTGCTCGGTTGTTCATGATTGAATCATGGAGCGGATTTGTTCCTAGAGGGGAATAAGTGGATCCGGTTGTGTCACTAGATCTGGAAGGGTTTCATTCTGGAGGTCAAGACATGGGGATTGATTTCGGGTCGCTAAGAGGCTGGAATAACCAAAACAAGCTGGAATAAAATCAAGACTGATTCTATTCTGATATAGAGGTTATTTTGTATTTGGCTGGATTTTAAACCGGATCAAATCAATCCGTACAGAAGACACCTCGTTCCGAGTGGTTCCGACGGAACCAAACGAGGCCTCAAGAGGCCCAATCCAATGGGAATGCCTCATCTACTTGAGGGACCAAACATGGGCAAGTATATTAAACTGGTAACTGACTAGAAAACTTGTTCAATCAGGACACAGAAATCCTACCACCGAACTATATGAGGAGGGATAGGGGAGCTCTGATCGGGTAATCACCAATAGATCCTCATCCTATTGTATAGATACATTTATAGTTGTGATTTGTATGTGCCCTAGCACGTGACGCATAATAAGCAATAAAAATCTTCATTAATACTATATGTGGATAAGACTATCAGATTTCAGATAGATATAAATCTGAAGTAGGGACACTCAGAAACATCAGGTTTCTATACAAGGCTCGGCCAGGCGTTCCACTGCAGTTGAAAATTCAAGTGCTCGGTGTTTGACACGTCACACGTCTTTATGCCAACACTCTCGTCAAAGTTTTGATAGATGATAGCTAGCTAAGCCACCTAGCTTTGTTGATTTTGGTGCTGGTATAAGTTCACTTTCATTTTTCACCACCAAAGATTAAAGCCCCTCGAGATCGAATAGCAATGGCACGGTGGACAGGAGTGTTTTAATAAACAAATAAAGCTAGGCTGATCCCAGTCTCAGCTCTCAGCTTTGCTGAGCACTGCTGGTTGCTTTCTCTCTTGCTTGCATATGCATGTGTCTGTCATGTCTCACTTGGATTCTCCAACACTCATTGTTGCTCTAAACCCGTCACTTGCTTGTTGGTGGTGTCTATAGCTTGGTCGTGATCTTCATGCGCACACGGTACATATCCACGGCCATAGATGCCACGGCGTTCCCAACCTTCTGTCATCATGGTATTCATTCAGTGGTTTGTACCAGAACCTGCTTTACCAGCTGATGCTTTTCTTAATTCAGCGGTTTGTACAGTTTGCTATCAGTATCAGTCAAACAATGATATAATGAGGTAGCGATCAATTATGCCTCTTTTTTTTTTCTCAAAAAACATTCATTCATTTCTTTGCAAAAGAACACCCATACCCTGCACTTCCCTCCTCTCCGAGATCCCTTTTTATTTTTCCTTTTTATGCAGGCAGGTGAAGTCACCCCTGTGATTGTGAGCTCTGATCTGCTACTCCTAGTCCTAGAAGATTGGAGCACGCAGTTAAGCTGAACCGCGGTTGTGTCTCTGTGACTCTGTGACATGCTGAAGGAATTGAACTACTACGAGTGTACGACTCCTCCTACCACCATATAGCAGGCTTGCAGCAGTAAGCATCTCCTCAATCAAGTAATAATAAAGAGGAAGAAAGGATCATTTATTTGTTGTTCAACAAGAACAAGGTGTGGTTGGTTCATCAGCTGCACAGGTCGCTGGTGATATCCAACCTATTTTCTGATGGACAGCCGCGTTACCACTATCAATTGGTGGCAGTTGCATCGGCCGTGACCAGCTTGCCGTGCTTTGTGCTCCTGCTAAAGTTGAGTACGTATAGATAGATGAGGTAGCACTGAATCACTGATTAATGTTTCTTTCCAGAGAATTGTCAGTCACCTTACACTACTGTCTTTGCATTGTTGTGACTTGTGAGTGGTCATGTTGTAGACGACGACGACGACGACTTGCCTGTTTTTTCTTCCCCCTGCAAAACCGTGCGCACTACTGGCCACTGCAAGGTTGTCGTTGTACTGACGGTACACACGCATGTAATGTTTGCCCGGTTGCTCGCTTCAATTGCTTGGCACTGGCCGGTCGGTCATCTGGCTTGCGCTTGTCGTCCGTCCATTCTTTTGTTTTTGGCAATTGGTTTTCTTTGGTGGATGGAAGGAAAGGAAAGGAAGCAAGGCAAGGCGCGAAACGATGCTTGTGCTTGGAGGCGCGGGCGTCCTCTTGGAAAAAGGCAAACGCGACTGCGACGGCACCGGCAGGCGGCGGCAGCGTGACGGACGGACGAATAATGACGGCGGGCTGGGGGCGTGGGCGTGGGTCACTCATCGCTGTCACGGCGTTGGGCTCCGCAATGGCGACACCATCCAGAGCTTTCAGAGGTGGAGCGTGCAGTGCGAGCGGCTTCTGCATCACAGCATCCGCGTCCTAATAGTACCCTGTTCCTTGTTGCCCTTTCTTCTCTGCTGCCGTGTCCGTCAGTAGTTTGCTATTCACTGCATCGTTTACTGGTTCGTTCCATCGTTGCAGCGACAGCGAGGGAGGTCGATGGAAAGCAACAAGCAAGCCGAGGCGAAGGCGAGCTTGATCGAGGAGGGAGACAGGGGCTAGTGGCGCTGCGCGGTGGCCGGCTTGAGTGAGGATTCGGCTAAAAAGAAACCAACGGTCGGCGTTGTTGCCGGTCATATATACTGGAGTATGGTCAGATCAGATCAGATGCGATCGATCTCTCTTCACGAGTGCTCCGGATGCCGCTGCTGCATCTAGCTCCCGCGTTGGACAGTCCACTGGGCCCTGAACTGCTGCGTCACCAATAGTTTGGCCTTGTTTGCTTTGAGATGCACGCCGCACTTGGCTTCTAGCCTTCTGTTCTGTGCGCCCAACAAAAACTTGACACACCCAACTCCTCCAGTCTCGGTCCAAATTAGTGACGCTGACAAATCAAGTGCAATCTGCAGCCGCGAAAGGAACCATCTGCAGGAAGTAATTAATGAAAGAAAAGGGTCAATTTCAGGCAAAGCCAGGACGCCGAGCAATGTGGCGGGGGCACAACGCATGCAGGTGCAACGACGGATGCGGTACCACCACCACCTGCCCTGCTGCCTTAGGTATGGTTTTGCTTCGCTTTCACGACCATGATGATGTAGCCCGCTGCTACCTGCTAGCCGCCATGGATCTGACCGACCGGGTCTCAGCCTCAGCCGCTGCGAATTTGAACACATATATTATACTACGTAGTACAATGCTGCCTTCCTTCACCAGCCACCTGGGGGCCTCAGCCTCAGGGTACAAAGTGGGAACGCATCCGAATCAAAGTTTTGGGGCTGTGCTTAGCTTCCGAGGTCATCCATTCAGTTCACAGGCCAAGAAATTCCATTCCTATCCTATGGTGAAGAAGGGTCAGGGTCAGCTAAAGACGATGTCATGCCTGGCAGCTACATCTATCTGCCTTTTTCCCGTCGCATTTGCTCCACCTTCCATGAATTGTTTCACACCCGAAGAGGCGAACGGGTGCCATTTGGACATCTGGTCTGGTGATGATGGTCTGTTGTTATTACGCGGGCCTGCCTAACTGCCTTTGAGTGTCGCGACGCACTGATCTCATTTCGTTTGGACTCAGCCGCTTCACGCGGAGTAGAATGGAAATCCACGGGAACTGAAAATACTTCTCCTAGTCTCCTCTGCCGACAGGAGGCAAGGCAAGCGGGGCGACGGACGAGGAGGCAGTGCCACGACGAGCCGATATCAGCGGTGACCTGTTGCTGTTTTTTTTTTTTTTTCCGACGAAAGAAACCTGTTGCTGTTCCTGCACTGCCACTCACGCGATATCTCGTGTGGTGCCTTTGCCCGTTTGCCTCCACCGGCCGGCACAAAAATAAGCAAGCGAAAGTTAAGCCCCACGGAGTAGTGTGTTTCCTTTCAATGACCCAATCCAATGATCCTTCCTCCTTCCTTTCACCGGGCTCGCCGCCGGGACGGCGGACGGTGCAGGGCCGGGAACCGAATCCTGCAGTGCAGACTGCACAGGAACCATGCAGTCGTTCGCTCTGCCCACATGTCTTTCCTTGGCTTTTCTTTTCGCGTATCTCGATGACTAGACGCTGCTGGTACGTGGGATCCGTTCCGTTCCTTCCCATCCACGAACCACCTGTGACTTCCAGTGAGATCTGACCCGCCAGCCATCAATCACGTTGCCCACTCCACCTCCATCCTATTCCATCGAGATCCGCGGATCGAGAGCCTACACTTGCAAGCGTGCGTGTAGCGGTGTACTCTCCGAGTCTGCAGGCCGGCCACTAAATTCGTCGTCCACGTACCTACGCACGCACGCACGCAGGCGAAGGCGATCGATCCACACGCACAACTTGTCTGAATATTCACGTACAGCAAGCAGCACGGAGATCTCGACTTGATGAGCTTTTACTCCAACACACGTACAGTACTGCTGCTTGTATATAATGTACATCATACTACATGGATTTCGTTAGAAATTTATGCCATGTGATGTGAGTAATTTCAGACGGAATACAAATCCACCGCTGGGCTACACGCATGAGCCTTTGTGTAATTCAGCTCCACTGCAGAACTAAAGTAAAAGTTTCAGCCGTGTCGTGTCCTCGCAAAAAGGAAAGGAGAGAGATACTGATGTTGCTCCAGGGCTGTTAAAAGAAATGCTGCCATCATCGTCGCAAACTAATCATATGTTTGGGTACCAGTAGCTACCAATGTGATTACAGTAGTTAACTTTAACTCTCGTCTTTTTCTAGCAGCCTCTTTCTTTCGTTGCCACGCGAATTCATTGCCGCAGTTTTACCTTGCCAAAACTTTTTATCTTTACATAGTTGTATCTTAAACTTCTGTCCATACCAATTAGCAAAACATGTCATGTTTAGGGTCTATCCGAGACTCCTTTGCTCTATCTTTTTCAGCTTCACCTTCTAACTTCGCTAGCCAAATAGAAATAACTTCATCAACTTTGTTCTGAAGAAAATTGTGGTTTTCTAAAACCTAAAGGATTCTTCAAGGCCTTTTAGATTTACTCCATAGTTTAGTTTGTGTGGTTTTCTAAAACCTAAAGGATTCTTCAAGGCCTTTTAGATTTACTCCATAGTTTAGTTTGTGAAGTTGACTAGGTAGAGTAGTCTAAATTGGCTGGTAGGGCTTCTTTGACATAACTATGGTTGTAGCTTCTTGTGTCTCTTGCCATGGAGCTATGCCAAATGGCCATGTAAAAATAACTAGTTGCAAAGGGTTCGGGGAAGTTGAGAGTATTTTTGTATCGAGAAGTCGGAGCCATGAAAACGTGGTTTTTCTCGGCTCCTCAGTCTGACATAAATTATTACGGAACTTCCGCTAGGTCATTTTTGCTAAAAACATTTTTCTAAAACCACTTCAACTCCACCGCAGGAGCTACTCCAGAGCCAGAGCCGAAATCCTTTCAAGAGGAACCAAACCCCTACCAAACTGACCCTTAATACATGTCGTACCTGCATAATGTCTCGACACCTTGTGCGCCACAACTCCAATGTAGTAATTTTGCGACTCTGCAGCCCTGCGCACAGCCGTTGTGCCACGACATACATGGATTGGGAAGTGAAAGATTTGAAAGAGGAGGAAGATTGGGGTCGAAGGGGTGATAAAGGGCAACTAGGGTGAGAGAGATAGAGAGGTGTCCACGTGAAATGGTAGAGCATTTAAAATCAGGTCAAAAGAATAACTTTTGGTCTAATCTATTTTTCACAAGAAATTGTGGGTTCAATCCGATATCATTGCCTTTGTGTAACAATAACTAGCAATGATAATTCATTATCACTACCAGGTTTGAGGCTAGACTTTAGTTATTAGTCAAGCACAACTAGTTAACAAGGTCAATAGTACATTTCTAGAA
>JADLZL010000328.1:0-18719 GCA_015844335.1 Chrysopogon serrulatus | reverse complement strand
TGACCGTCAACATCTACATAAACAAGCAAATAACAATACGCATTCGAAAATAATAATAATATAATTATAAACCAGAAATGGAAAATCAAAAGAAAAGAAAAGAAAAAAGAAAAAACTCTTTAGTCCCGGTTAGTAATACCAACCGGGACTAAAACAACTGGGACTAAAAGGGGCGGCCAGGTGGCGCACCCTGGCGCACCCTTTAGTCCCGGTTGGTGTTACCAACCGGGACTAAAGGTGACCTTTAGTCCCGGTTCCGCGGCCCAGGACTAAAGGTAACCGGGACTAAAGGTGGGACATTTAGTCCCGAAACCTTAGTCCCGGCTCCGCAGCCGGGACTAAAGGCCGTTTAGGCCTGGGGCTAAAGCCCATCCCTGTAGTAGTGTGTGTGTGGCGGCAATGCCTCGTTTGACTAGGCATGGGTGGTTTTGGAGATTTAACCACATCTTGTCTCTTCGAAATGGCAAGAAACCATGCCAGTATGGACTCACATAACCTCACTCACTCTATTAGCTTGCCAGTCTGGATGAGCCCTCTTTTATCTGACATGCACACAGTGTAGCTACAGAAGGGATGGAAGCACATAAACCACATCCAACTTTTTGGCAAGAGAAGTTATGTTGGAAAACAGAAGGGACGATGCATGTAAAGTTTATCAATACTTGATCCATTGTATCAGCTGGAGGGTCATAGATTTATGGAAACCATGAAGAAGGATGCATTCAAAGAGAAGACGAAGGATACATACTATATATTCAGCTAAAATGGTAGGAAAACTTAAGTGTTTGCGAGCTCAAAGGTGATTAAGAATGAGTAGAAGTTGTGTTGAATTTGGTAAAAATCTAGGATATTTTGACTTGGGACAGTTTGGTTTATTTTGACAACAGGGAGTATTTAAATGATAATGATTGACCATGGACCTAATATTACCTTCTTTGAGGTAATAGACCATCACAGTTAATTTTAGGCTTTGGACCGATCCAAATGGATGGCTCACATTAAGTTGTAGTACCTTTAAGTGTTCTTATTTATGCCTAATCTGATGAGGAAACTGAGCTTTAGTATAGAGTTTCACATTGCTGGCAGAATTGAAACTGAATTTGATCTACCCAGCTGTGGCGCTTTAGTATAGAGTCAAATGTGGCTATTACTGATTAAATGTTAATTCTCACTATATGCACTACAAATAAAGATAAATGCATTAACTAGAAACATTGGACCATCCATAACCGATTTATTTTGTTTTGCGGAAAATCGATTATACCATTATAGATAAAAAAACATTTTTTAGGAGCAAAAGAATTTAATCGTTGGGAGACCATCTTGATTGATCATGTTATATGGTATTGAATTATTAAATATGATATCTCCTCTACCACGTCCTTACCACATTCTAAAAATCTGTATTAACAAAACAAAATATCTATACCATAATTATAGTTAAAAATATCAGATGAATCTTACCACTGATCACATTCACTTGGTAATGTATTAATAAAAAGTAGCACCCTTCAAGTTTCGGTTCTATTAATAAAAAATCTGATAGTCAACAAATAAGATGCATGTGTGTTGTTCGACTATTTTATATTATATATACAAATAAACATGGTCTACGAAATATGTGTGTGCTGCCGGATGCTGTCGGACTGTTTTATTATATACAAATTGGGGGTGTTTGGATGCAGAGGCAAAAGGGGTTTTTTACCTGTGTCACCTCGGATATTATATAAAATGTCGGAAGGCGTATTCGAATACTAATAAAAAATAAATTACAGAACCCGCCAGTAAACCACGAGACAATTTTTTTAATTATAATTAACCCATCATTAACACATGTTTACTGTAGCACCACATTGTCAAATCATAGACTAATTAGGTTTAAAAGATTTGTCTCGCAAAATAGTCGCAATATATGAAATTAGTTATTTTTGTCTATATTTAATGCTTCATGCATGTATCCAAAGATTCAACGGGACAGGGCAAAAATTTTGATACAAGGAAATAAACACCCCAAAAGATGGTCTACATGTGTTGCCGAAATATTTAGTCAACCATGCAAAAACTGAAATGAACGCTCTAAATTGAATCTAAATTATGGACCTCTGCCATTTATGAACCATAATTCAGAATAAACCCTAAATTTGTATTTAAATTGCCCACATTTATTGTTATGAAAGATACTGCAAAGTATCCACTAAGTCAAAGTATCCACTAAGTGCCTGTTTGGATAAGATGGTTTTCGAAAACTGTAGTGTTAAAACTATGGTTTTATATGCCCAAAAAATATAAACTTATGGTTTAGAAAAAAGAGATCATTAGTGAAGTTTTTAAAACTCCAAAAATCCTATATTTTTTGAAACCATGGTTTTAGAGACTACAATATTTGTTGCATCTAAAGATCCAATAGCTTAATTGATGTATTTTGTAAAATCATATTATTTCTTCAATACTTTAAAAATACTTCGCATCGAAATAGGGCCTTAGATTTGTATCCCAATTACCCACACATATCACTAACAAAAATAATATAAAGTAAAACTTTAATTGTCTAAATTTTCAACCTTCACTATTATAAAAAATAATATCTCTAAATCTACCTATAAATGCTAATATAAGTTATTACGATAAATAAATAAATATCTATTTTACTTAAAATAAGTTTATATATGTCAACTAAAATATGGAGCCATATCAATAATGGTGAATTATTTTATAGAATAAAAACATAACTCTAAATCTACATGTAAATACTAATGTAATTTTTTCTTAAAATAATCGGTTACCTTTGTTATTTAAATAAGCTCAATACTAGCAATATAATTTTAAGTGTTAAATGCTTTTTGCAAAACAACAGTACTACACAATAATAATTTCTATCATATACTAAATTTAATATTTGATTGTTGCAGTTCAAGCTATAATGAGTAATATGCATCGTTCCAACTAATAAATGTGACTCAACATGTCACAAAAATATCTAAAATATATTGCCACCATCAAAAAAAGTGCCCAACTTATATCTCTATAATTAAATAATCTATCTTTCCAGTTTGGTCAAAAGAATGTAAAAACAATTCTAACTGACGGTGGTGAAATCTAATCCTACTAATTAATACACACAATAAGCAAACACCAACAAGGTTTCAGTGGCACATTGATGCACAACGCCATCCACATCGGACCTTCAAGAGCATAAACTACAACAATGGTGGCAAGATAAACAAGGTAATCTAACAATGCTATTGTTTTCTTCCACACTTAAATTTTTTTTGATAATATCTTGATTAATATATCAATCTAATTATAGCAAAAGCTACATCAGAGAACATCATGTCAACCTACAAAGTTATCTACACTAATGATATGATTCCAAAAGAAGCACTACAATATCTGATCAGGATGGAAACATAATAATGTTACCATGTCCTTTTCAAGGGAAAAATAAATACATGTTAATTTTTCAAAGATGGAATGACAATTTGTTAAGGAGTTCGAGCAATGACTTAAGTACGTCACTGACAACCATTCATGAACCAATAGATTACAACCCAACAAATGACAAACCAAACATCAGTAGTATCAACTTCCAAATTAATATAAAAGATTTAGTCAGACAAATCAATAAAAGATGTCCCAGTTAATGAAAACAATTAAAGGTACACATGTAAATATCCAATACTCAATTGAGTTATTAATTTTTTTCTTGCATGTGAACTAAACTTCTAATATTATTATCCATACAGATTAATTTTACAAGAGGGAAGTCCAACATCCTCATATACTTCAAAATGTTATCCTTACTGAGACCCAAAACAATGAAGGAAAGAAAACATGTAATCGTGGAATCAAATTAATGTGGCATATTAGTTGTGCCATAATGATCTCTCTCAATCATGCCACAGATAATTCTATACATAAGTCTATATTAAAATCAGAGTTATTTGTATAAAGTAATTTTTATTAGTTAATAATTATTAAATAAGAATTCAATGGCATAAGTATCTCAAAGTTAACCCGTGCGGGAGCACGCATGGGTTGATGGACTAGTATTATATAACAGTAATAGACTAACAGTGCCCTTCAGAGGCAGCATAATTCAGGAGTGTCATGTTCTCAGACAGGCAGCACGTTGTGGCCAGGAGTTTCTCTGATATTCGCTCTGATCTAGCGGAAGTCCCCAAACATGCATGGGTGCAGTGTAGGAATTGGAGGCATTGGGATTCTGTGCCGTGCCTTGGGAATTGAAAGAGGATACTACACGAGTTCCTGTTGCCATGGACGACGGAATAGGGCACCCCCAAGGTACTGCCTCATGCGGCAGAAGTTGTCTGTCGCGTACTAGCTAAGTACTAGTCAAATGGATTGATCTCGGTGATCTCTCCCTGACAAACGGTCTCCTCATCAAAATTCTGTATTCTGATGAAATGAAACTGACATACTGATTGAAATCGTCCGAAACGTGTTTGTGAGGGGGGCATAGCTGTAGACCTATTTGGGTGTCTTCTTGCCTGTCATCCCATCAAATTTTTGGACACATGCACGAAGCATTAAATATAGACTAAAAAATAATTAATTATACAGATTGTGACTTTTCGTGAGACAAATCTTTTAAGCCTAATTTATCCATTATTTAACAATGTGGTGCTACAGTAAATTAAACCTGTGCTAATGGCAGATGGTGGATTAATTATACTTAAAAATTGTCTCGATGTATATTGACTAGCTAGTTCTATAATTTATTTTTTTAGTAGTATCCAAATTCCCCTTCCAAAATCCCATAGAATACTCGATATGATGTAAGTAAAACTTTTGCCATCGCATCTAAATAGCCCCTAAATGCTGGTGTCTTTCCTAGGGTTTTTCCTCAATTTCTTTGTAGGTATCCTTCGATGCCTATGGACCACAATTGGAGACGATGTTTCCGTCACTAGCAAAGCTAGTTTCTTGATCAATGTCTTGTAGACGTGTGTTACGGTAGTATAGGTTCGACGTCTAGCATACAACCTAGTGTGGCGTGTGTTTGGTTGTATGATCGGATACTACATCGTGTACTACCAGATTCGAGAAATAGAAAAAATGAAATGCATAGTCTTCAAACTTCAATAGCTAGAACAACAATAGGCAGTATAATTTTGAAGCACGGGATACTTTGCGAAACACAACAAGGAAAAAATAGGATGGCCATATATTCGTTATATTTCCTAAAGTACCAATAATTATGGTGTGATAAAACATCGCAAATGACAACACTAAAGGTGTTACCTTCTTTTATGGTACAATATATGCACAGATACCTTTAATCATTTTGGCTAAACCGGAGCCGCCTCTAGAAACTCGGTTTCTAAAGATGGCTCAAAATACAACCATCTTAACAAATCGTTTTCAGAAATCATTGTGCGATTTTCTGATCACTCCACCATAAAAGCACTTTTAATTAAAAGGCAAAAACACTCCTCTTGTATTCAATTTATCCAATTTTAAAATGAGTATTTGGGTCCCAGATGGTTTCAAATGAAAAAAGACTTGAATTGCAAATTTCTAGATAAAGCATAAAGCCGAGTACTGCAACTTTGACTGACATAAAAAATTTCATTTTTCTATGGGGGCTCATTTGGCTCTCCAGAATTTTTAGAATTTAATTTATTATATAAACTATAGTTGTGGAACAAAAATTCATGGAATCATCTACTACTTTAATTAAGTTAGGGAAGAAGAATCCATTAAATTTATTTCCCATCTCTCACCCGAATTTAAGAGAGGCTTATATGTGAACTTTGGATAGTTGTGGAATTTTAAATTCTTCTTTCACAAATATAGTTTATACTATGAATTTAATTTCAAAAATTCTGGAGTGCCAAAACGGGCCTGATTTTGCATCTCACCATTTGCAGCAAGTATATAAGATGCCTATCGTTTTAATTTTTTGTCAAAACTTTTAGTTATGTGTTTTTTTGGTGTTTCACGATTCGACCACAAATTAAAGGTGGACTGGACCACCTGCGCCTAATATACTACAAGCAAACCTTGATAACTTAGGTCCTGTTTGGATGCAAAGTATTTTAAAGTATTGGAGAAATACCATGGTTTTACAAAATATTTTAGTTTTTAAAAGCTATTAGGTGTTTGGATGCAACAAATCTTGTAGTATCTAAAATCATGGTTTTGTCAAAACTGTAGTCTTTTTAGAGTTTTAAAAACTCCACTCATGACCTCTTTTTTCTAAACTATGGTTCCGTGTCTCTTTGACTTATAAAATTATAGTTTTATGATACAGTAGTTTCTAAAAACTGCATTATCCAAACAGGCTCTTACTGGTCTATCTTTTTGCTGAAAAACCGGACTAAACTCGAATGTTCCATAATCTCAAACTCCCGGGCTGTTATAGGAACACAAGCAGCTCTGGCCCGACGACGACAAACAGGATGGATCGTTGCCCTGATCCAAGAACGATGTGGCTTGGTGTCTTTGTTTGTATTGGCTTTTGAGCCTTCCTTTTTTCCTATCTTAATGCAGTGATATGCAGTACGTATTCCACAGAGAAAGAAGTTATAGAAACACAGCAGCGCTGCCCCGACGATGACGAACAGGATGGATCGTTGCCCTGATCCAAGACCGATCGAGAGGGCGCGACGACTTGAACAGGACTGCAAGTGCCACTTCAGTTTCATGAGCGCAATGTGTGACATAGGCCAGAATTAATTAATTGCCACATGATGCTTTTCCTTTCAAATAATTAAAATTATTTTTTTGTTTCTTTTTTTCTAACTATAGAATATTCAAGGGCTATGATTTACTCCCTCCGTCCCTAAATAATTGTCGTCGTGGAATACGTGTCACAAATTTGACTTGATTTGTAGAAAATACGTATAATATTTATATCTCCAAATAATTTTGTTAAAAAACTAGATCCAAAGATCTTTCTAATAATACTAATTATGATACTAATTGATAATATTTATTATTTATTAAAATTACCGGTTTTTTTTCTCGATTTCTTTCTCGTAAATAACGGCGACACCATTCGCTTATTTAAAAATTCGATAAAATATAAAATAAATAAATTATTATTAAAAATATCTTTAATAATATAATAAGTTAGTACTTGATATTTATAGTTGACGTGCACGTGCCTTAGCAGCAGGGTGGGTGAGTGTATATAAAGAAGACTGAAAAATAAAGTTCATGGATCTTCTAATAGACAAATCCTGTACCACGGACTCCACCACAAACAGCCACGTGTCATACAAAACAACCAGCCACGTTTTCCTGTACACGATAAAGCCACTTTTCACGGCCGTCACGAATGGTCGCGAACCCCATCGACGGAGGACTCGCACTCGCCCCCTCCAGCTCGGACTACTGGGCTACTGGCCCTGGCGCCCTGCAGGCCGCGCCCGCCGCCCTCCCTGCCACGAGGCCTCTCACCTCCGTTCCCTGGCTGCAAGCCGCTTGGCGAGCTTGGCGACTCAGCTGCGCGGCCCGCCGGCGACTCTGCTCCTGCTCCCTGCTCCCTGCTACCTTGCTCTCCTCCTTATTCGGCTGCCCAATAGGGAGCAGCGGCCACCGCCTCACGGAGGTGTTGCACTCGTTGGCCTGTGGAGTTCAATGGAGCATATAGAGTTTTTTTGTTCTATAATCAGATTATTAATCTTTCAAAGAAGTAACTTGAAAGAACCCACTGAAGAAAGGATTCTTCTGACTTTGACCAGAATTTTTAACTCTTTACCGGTGTCCACGTCTCCTCACACATAATAATCCTATGCATTTTTTTTTCAGAATTACTAATGAAAAGCTGTGCTCATATGACTCTAAGGATTCACATCCGATGTCAGAAGATTCTGCTAAAATGTTGCTTGAACAGGTCTTCACTCTGTTCAGCTGGGCTTAATTAGAAGAGACTGCACATGTTGAGATTGTGCCATGACTTCTGCTGAAGTATTCGTCAGGTCATTCCTTGCACCTCAGGATTGATGTATAGGAAACAAAAAGTAGCTAGGGACTCAAGCAATGAATGCTTGTAGAAAAGCCACTTTGACCACATTGTGATGGTTACACTCATATTTTGTATGGTGCCCACTTGCTATAACAAAAACTGATGAATTGAGAACAGGTCTTGAGCTTCATCCTAATTCCTACTCCATTGGCTGATACCTGAAAAAGCTGAATGGTTGAAAACTGACCACTGAAGGTTGGTATTCTGAAATTATATAGAGCATGGAAGGTGAAGAATTTTGTTAAAGGACTTGAGTTATTTCAGCTTGTTGCTTCTACAGCCGAGAAAGAAGGTCCTCTGTTTTCTTCATATTACCTATTATCTTTATTTCTTTGGCCTGAAAAAGCTGAACAGTTGAAAACTGACCACTGAAGGTGGTATTCTGAAATTATATAGAGCATGGAAGGTGAAGAACTTTGTTAAACGACTTGAGTTATTTCAGCTTGTTGCTTCTACAGCTGAGGAAGAAGGTCCTTTGTTTTCTTTATATTACCTATTATCTTTATTTCTTTGGCCAATAGTCAACTCTTTCACCTATATTGTCCAAAAATTAGAATCAATTCAACCAACTGCAACTCCAACTGTTTTATCTGTAGAATGTAATTCGTTTAGCATTATAAATAGGTAAAGAAAAATATAGAACTGAAAACTAGAGATAGTTGTTCTCCATCAGATGTATAAATAGCTGTTGTGAAAAGTTTACATGGAGCCTGTATTTCACATGTGGTTTCTGATATCAGAATTGGGGTACAAAGAAACCATTGGTTCGTTCAGTTTTATTACCATTTTCAATTCATCTTAATCATGAGATGCAAAAGGTCAGGAAACTAACCTTACTATCTCATAATTTACACATTGACAGTTAGTATAGGTTGTACTGTATAAGAAAAAAAGAAGACGTGCATCAAATCATCATGCCAGGTTCTTTCTTTATCCTGTCACAGATTCACAGGGCACGGCTCCTACTAGGCGTTTCTCTTCACTTGCTCATGGCTTTCCTATTCCCATGTGGCTCTTCCTTTTCAATTCTCATTTTCTCTTTAACCTTCCATGTGCTAAAATGTGCATGGGTAACTAGGTTGTCCAAGACACAAGATCACAACCAGTCATAGAGTTCATCTGAAAACCAAGTATATCAACATAGTTTAAACACATCTCGTCATTTTTGCATTCTAGACAATGCGTCATATTCCCGTTTCGTGGACCTTTAGTTTTGAACGATGATTTGTGAATGGCTACCAACCTAGCTAAGGCCATAACCGTTTGCCTTTACATAGAAACGGTTTAGCATCGTTTGAATGTAAACAGTTACTGAGTGAATCTTAGATTTTCTTCTTGAACAAACTGCTATATACTTATCAGCATGGTTTCATACAAGCCGCGCCCAGCGAAGCATCAAAAACCCATTTCAAATGCGACAAAGATCCATGAGTCGGTTTGTACAAGGGGCGTACAGGCTGAGCAACACACCTATTATCAGATGGACTCAGACACAGGTAGGCATGCGGCAATGCCGCGCGTGGTTTCTAGTTACTAGTCTATATAAGGAGCCAGACTAGCTAAGACATGTTGGGCCAAGTGGTCTGAGGGTGAGGCATGTTGGGCCAAGTGGTCTGAGGGTAATGTTAGTTTATCTTGTTCTTATTAGTGTCATTCACAAAGGTAGGCATGAGACCAGGAGGCATTCGGACTTATCCTTTCTTTACGTCACATTCGTTGGAGAACAATATATGATATGTCCAGTAATACCAAGTTGTTGGGTCCTCTAGTTTGTGCAGTGACTTCTCTGCTTTGTTCCGCTTCCTGATTTTCTGTCTCCCGTGCTCTGCACCAGCGTAGGTCCATGCATGAGCAGTCCACCTTCCCTGGCAGGTCCGGTGTAGACGCCAGTCATCAGAGTGTTGTACAGGAGCGGGCATGGCGCTTATTTCTCTGTTTCCTTAATTATGGAATGTAATCTCTGGAGGATCATAACCAATTCAAGTGTGCAATCCAAACGTCAAGAAGAGAAAAATCAGAAATTTGCAATCAACGTTTTATATGTAAATTTACATTGTAATCCCACTAATGCATGTACAATTTAATCCACACAACTACAGACAATTTAGATGCTGTCAAGAATGGTTTTCCCATACGGGCAAACAGTCCACCTCGGTGCAAAGTGTTGGGGAAAGCCGCCGGAGCATCCCGAAGGCTCCCTGCTGAACCCGTGAAGCATGAATGGCCACCGCGCTGACAAACTCTTTTTCTAGATTGTGATGATGCAGGTGACTGGTGGGCTCCAACCTCGGCCCAGCAGCAGGGTGGACGCGAAGGTTCGAGGACCCAAGCCATCGGCACCACCGGTCGCACTAGCGGAGGCTGGCGGAGGTCGATGCCAACTAGGCTGGCGTCACCTGTCGTGCCCGCGGAGGCCATGCCCGTACAGAGGCCAGGCAGTGGAGGCCCGGCGGCCACGCTAGTGGGCCGGCGGCAAAATCGGCCCACCACGCCAGCTCAGCCTAGGAAATGACTAAGGTGCCCACGAGGTGGGACCCGCACGGGAGAGTATCAAGGGAATATTCTGCTAGGGTTTTAGAATGAGTCTGTAATAGGGCCATGTAAAGGGGGGGAGCGCGCCCCTATGAAAGGGGGCACCCCACTTGTTGTAAGGTTTGGTAAACAATTAATATACAATTTATGCTGCGGCATAGCTTTTACTCGCCGAATCCCATTTTCCATTTCCCGTTCCGGTTTAGGTGCGGAGGTCGTCTCCCGACCTTTGCCTCAGTTGTGTTGTTAGGGAAGTTCAGCCCAACACAAAGGTCTATGTTAATTACAGTTCACGCAAGCGGTCGCATTGCCCTGCCTACATAAATCAAACAGAAAAAAGAAAGAAACACACATGGAGAAACTAACCCGTCGAGCCCATCCACGGCTGCCGAATCGATTTACGTGTGCATATATAATCACTTGTTTATTTGAACACACATCAATCGATATAATAATTCAATCCATCAACATCCCATTTTACATTCACCAACTTGTAGTTCCAATATTGGCTCTAATCTGAAGGGGTAAATCCTAAACGTACAATCCTGCAATTCATAATAACAACGTGTCCACGCAACATGTCCTCCGCTCCTCCCACTGTTTATATACATGGAGGTATCCATAGTCCATAGAGCACAATTACATAAGGAACCTGCGAGGCAGCAGCCAGAGGTGGGCAGCACACCTACACCTGCTGTCAGATAATAAGAAAGCTCGAGGTTCTATATATATGGCCGTGTGTCCTTAAAAGGGACCATAGTTCAGGAGGAGCATGTTCTTCAGCCAAACGTACAGGAAATTCTCCCATGTGTGTGAGTGTACTAGGAATTGGAGGCGTTGGAATTTTAAGCTATGCAATTTGTGTGGCAACATGACGCCACGGAGGCCCTGCCTCATCCAGGAACTAGAGAGGATGCACGACATACTCCTGGTGACGAACCATTGTTTTCTGCCTTGAGTCTCTTAGTGGAGATCCAGTAGCAAGAAAGACTCGAGCACCTATAGGTTCAGGGCTAGTTTTGATCAAGCATTACCTATGGACATCGGAGGGTATTGAAAGGGAAATTAGTAAGACTCATGATCAAGCATTCTGCTTTGGCGAGTCTGCCATTACAGGTAACACAAGCAGCTGTGGGGGTAAGAAAACATTAAACCTTGTGCATTTCCCAAGATGGAAACCAATCATGTTCAAATTTAGTTTATCATCTTTTATTTGCGAATATAAATATTTATTGAAAGTGCTGAAACCTTGCCTGATGCCCCATACTTTGCTGTATGACCTTAATGTCAAGATGCAGTTGCTACTGTGTGATTAATACAAAGAGCTTCTTATGCATTAAGATCCATGTGATTGTATTTTACATGAACTCATTATTTATGTGCATTCTTTTCAAACTCGTACCAGAATCAAATTTCTACATGTTTCTTAATTTTAGAATTTATTGATTGTATTAGATATGGACTCTGATCAATCTAATTCGTGACATCATTACAAAATCAAATAGTGTATGATATTTCTGATTAATATGAGAATTTCTAGACATTCTGGCAAACATGTGAGGCTTCTTTTTAATACTGATGTATTAATATTATATTAATTGCTCTTTTTTAAACAAACATGCATAAGGAGCATACTAAAGGAGGAAGCAGAGTTCATGTGGATCTATCCATAGTCAAGAGAGTACAACTACATAATAAAGTTGTGACTTGTGAGGTTGCAGCTACTAGATGGCAGGAAACACGTGCTGTCAAATTGCCTCAAGATCCACTATGTGTGTTCACTGCCCACAAGCTAGTAATGGTGCCCTTCAAAGCTCAAAGTCAGGATGCATATATAGCTCAGGAGGGGCAGGCTCCAGGATGTGGGGTGCGCCGTAGGAAGCTCAGAAGTGTGTCCAATGGATGCAGTGCAGTATAGTCTAGGAATTGGAGGCAATGAGATTTAAAGCTTTGGCAGCATGTTGGATGATGTCGGCTCTTATACGAATTCTCATCCATGATCACCTGGCCCATGATGATTGCAGCACGAGAGGGGCCAGACACTTAGATTATTAGCCTCCTGCCTTAAGAAGCATGTAGCTGAAGCTCTTGGATAAGTTGAATTTTTTCAGTCAAGTCCTTATGGACTTTGATTTGTCATGCCTAGTATATATCATACTGTACTATATATTTTGAAACAACTGACGAAACAATTTTTTTACCAAAAAAAATCTCTTACTTATTCTAATCAATTGCTCAGATTAATTAAATAATTAGTCCCACTTATATGTTCATGTCATTTCCTGAGTTAAATTAATTAATGTCTATATGGAATCATTTGCGCATAATGAAATTTATTTACAGTGGCAATACATTACTCTGTGGATGTCACTGATTTTTTGAGTGTGTGGACTTTCTTGTTGCAGCTTGAGATGGAAAGGTCATGGATGTACAATTTATCAATACTTGATCCATTGTACCGGTTGGAGGTTGATAGATTTATATGCTCCAAAAAAAAAATTGATTCAGAGAGAACATGTCATCTATTTAAAAGAAAGTATTAATGAATCATTTTTTATCTTTGGGTTCCCCATAAAATATTGTAAAATAATCAAATTGATCTTTTTCTTGATGAGACATGGACCATCAAATGAATTTGAGAACGAAAGCCAAACAGGTGACAGAAAGCAGAGTTCATTCCTTTTCCCTAGTCTGAAGCGTGAACTATCCTGCAATTATCCCTATCATAACCTCTTTCTGACTACTAAGGTAAAACGCCTTAATGGTCATCATCACTTTGTCGGGGTTATAATCATTAAGCCGGCGTTTAAACCTTGGTAGTGAAAATGTGGGGTGTTACACTCCTGTTCTCGGCTCCTTGCTATGTACTTATGGACGTATCTGTGCATAACAAAGCCAGGTGGCAGCACACACCAAGCTCAAGTTATATATATGTCCGCGTGTTTACTGTGCACATATAATATACCAATAATACTAAACTTCGGACAGCATAATTCAGGAGTGTCATGTTCTTAGCTAAGCGGGACGTGGTGGGGGTGTGGCTAAGATTTTTCCGGTCTTCACAGGAAGTCCTCATGAATGCCTGGGTTCAGTGTAGGAATTGGAGGCATTGGGATTTTAAGCCGTGCCATGGAAATTGGAAGATGGTAGTACACGAATTCAAGTTGCTTGTGGACAACTGATTAGGGCACCCTAGAGGTGCCTGCCTCATGCGAAAGATGTCTCTATCACTCTCACTCCCAAGAGTTGGTATCGCTGTGGAAGAACACGAAAGCACCGATTGGAGATCACCAGTAGTGTACTAGCAAAGGAAATAGAGAGTACAATTTCATTACATAATAAAGTTGTGACTTGTGAGGTTGTAGCCAGATGGCAGGAAACACATGCTGTCATATATAGCTAGGCTCGAGTTTATTTGGCCAGGTGTTGACTGTACACAGACTAGTAATTGTACCCTTCAAATAAAGGCAGCATGCATGTACATATATATTTCAGGATGGGCAGCTTCTTCTCCACCAAACAGGAATGTGCGGTGCGGCACAAGCTAGCTAGCTATAGAAGTTGTCTGTAGTCTCCACTCTAGGGGAAATTCCAATTGGTGCAGTGCAGTATAGTCTAGGAATTGGAGGCATTAGGATTTTAACCTCTGCCATAATGCTGGGAAATGGCACATTCACGACTCCATCACCCGTGATCCGTTATGGATGATTGCAGCACTAGAGGTGCCAAACGCTGAGATTGTTTGGCCGCTGCTTTAAGAAACATGCAGCGGAAGCTGCAAGCTTTTCTGAACCTGGCACATAAACAAATCGTGCGCAAAAGCATGCTAAGGCTGGGAACTCTGCAAATGTGACGCTAACTGACAAACTTTGGAGAAGCCACAGTAAAGAAAGAGGTGCTCCAAATTTTTGTTGGTGAAGAGGAACAGAGGACGCAACTGTATGTACAATGGAAGAGTCATGTGCTAGCTAACTGCGCCTCGCATCTTTCAACAACAGCCAGAAGAACACGTACGGGACAGGCCTGATGAATTGCGGCATGCCCAGTGAAGTGCTCACATAGACTGTATATAGCCACTGTAGGTCCAGTAGTCCAAATACAAAATATGTTTCCATAGGAGTTAGTTTTTTTTTTTTTTTTTTTGATGAATCATAGGAGCGAAAGTTACAGTAGAACTGCTGCAGTTTTTCTTTTTCCTTTGACTGGTGTAGTGCAAGATCGGTGGCCTGCTCGGCTGCTCCTACGTGTCTGCTGTGTTCCTTCCTTGAGTGAAATAGCTGTGTAATATAGGACTGCGTTCCTTCCTTGAGTGAATAGCTCTGCTCGTTCCAACCAAAACTAGGTACTCCCTAAAAGCCAGCGACAGCACAAGGTGAGTAATATTGAAATCCATCTTTTTTTTTTTTTTTTTTTTTTTTTTGCGTTTTCCATGGACGTGTGTTCTTGAACTTTCAGATATTGGTTTTTCCTCTCTTTTTTTTATTCTTGACCACTCCCAGGCCACACACGTATTGTTTTTATATATACAGAACATTTATATAAATTTATTCAGAACCAAACCTGGAAAGAAGCTAGATGTGTCATTACGAGAGAGAAACAATTCACAGACTAGGATCCGGTGCAGTACCTACTACTACTGCAAGATAAGCAGTAGCAGCATCTTAACCCTCCAAGGAAGCATCCACGGCTAGAATGAAAGCCTCTTTTTCACTCTCATTTTTTCACAGCCCAATGTGCTATCGGTCTCTCTTCTTTTTGGAAAAGATCAGCCAACACATAAAGAGTTGGCGTTATTTTTGTGAGTCACTTACAGTGTCAAACTCAAGTCTGAAAAGTACAAAAATATTTTAGAAAAAGGAATTACCACTACGAAACATATATGTTAAAAAATACAAAAATATATCTAAAACCAATAAATATCAAAAACATTTTCGATCCATTCAAATAATTTCTCAACATATATTAAGTGAAAATAAAATTATTCTTGCCATGTGATTTTAACTAGAGTCGTCTTCTGGCAGAACATTGTACTTGTACATAACTTTGTTTTTTATCAAACATGCCATGCATTGAAAGAACACGGTAGCATTAGCTTCTCAGAAGAACGTGACAGCATGGCCTTGGAAGGAGGCACAGACCGCTACATCTGAACGACAAAGCTGCACAGACTACAGCATGGCCATGGGTACAATGATCTATAATATGAGGGGTACAAAAACAAGAGAAGCCATCCATTTATATTTTCATCAATAGCTATGGACATGCAAATAGACACGCAAATAGACAATGGATATAATGACAGACTAAAATGGAATAACCGTTAGTATACATACCAAAATATTAACGCTTGGACAGCTTTACTAAAAGAAAATGGGCGACGTTGGCGGCATCTTCAGTGGTGCACCTAAGGGTCGATCCGCTATAACAATTATATATGCAGGGCCTGATGACTCCCGGTTGGACAGGCAGAGGAGTCAATACTCAACAGTGAAGATTGAGAACACAATGATGGGTACTCAGAGATGAACATACGAGTACTTTCTTATGAAAACCGACAAAACAATAAATGTATCTCCCAATTAATGTCAATTGCCACTCTACCTCCTTTGGACTGCTTGCATGACCCACTCAACCCATGTATCACTGAACCCTTCATTTCCATAACTTCTTCCAGAAAACTCAAATTTACTTTATCATAGGCTTTTTCAAAATACAGCTTTGAAATGATCCCCTATTGTTTAGATACTTAGATACTCTAAATTCATACAGAAACTCCATGAGAATCACAGGCCCCTCTAAAATAAATCTCACAGGTACAAAGGCAGTTGGCAACTTACTAATCACTTTCACATCCACTCTTGTCAATCTGATCATCAGGACTTCTGTAATTACTCATTTAAGAGGCAAATGGGCCTAAACATTTGATGTTGCTAACTACCACACAAGAACTAATGTAACAAGTTAATAGCTCACACAGTCACTTCATTTAACCATCCGTAAAAATATTATCTTTATAGCTCAACAAGCTAAGCATATATAATACAAATTATATATTAAGTGAGCTAGTCGACATGATATTCATAAGACATTGGTGGGATATATTCATATATATTCTCAAAATACAGGTACTCGTCGGTTACCCACCGGTAAAATTTGATACCCGCACCCTACCGACCCTCAGGTACCTACAGGTGAGTTTTCATGCCAGTCTACACCCATTGGGTACGAAACACGTGGGTAAGATTGGCAATACCCAATCATAGGTCATGATCATAGGTCATGCATAAGCTAAACCTTTTTTCTGTAGAATATTTGTATGTGCCTAAGTGCAGGTACATATTTATTGTTAATACAAAAGCTTATGATGTATGGTGATATACATGGTCACATTTAGTAGCAATTGGAGCACTAAATTGTTGAGTACTGTAATCCGCAATGCATTCACCTTTGATGAGCATCACGAATGGACAGGAGATGGAGAATAGCAAGTTGTACCATTGAACACTTGTGCACCAATTAGTTTGCTCATCATCAATTACAAAGATTTTGTAGTACTGGAAGACAGGTAACAAAATTGGTTAATTAGGCCCATGAAACAGCAACAAACATACTGTTATTGGTTTTTGTTCCCTCACAATCTAACTAGATGTCTGACAAATCAAAATCAGAATAGGAAAAAACATTTTTTTTACAATCTATATACACTTCATCTGTGAGAGACTAATCCTCATTTTGAAATAAAGGATCGTAACTGAAAATTGATGGATATATATGAGTTAGTTGCAAGAGGTTGATGGTTCACATGCAACAAATTAATAATTTTTGTCTATAAATAAATGGTAGCACATGAGGGAGCGCAAGTAGAATAAAAGAGAGCATAATAAGGTGTATGGCAGTAGGTTCGATAGCACTAGCCGGGCAGATCTCTAGTCTTTAATTCTTTATTGGTTCTTTTGCCAGATCTCTTTAGTCTTTATTGGTTCTTTTGCCTGGCCTCTAAATAAAAGGCATCACAAGTAGTAGGAGTGTCTCCTTCATCCAAGGTGAGAAAATGAGAAGCCCTGAGCTCAAGGGGGATTAGACATGTGTATAGAAGTGTAGGATTTGGAGGTACCAGGATGATAGGCTTTGCTGTCTTGTTGTGAAAAAGTTCAAGAGAAGTATACACGCATCTTGATTTTTTTTCTTGATCACCGTCGATGACACGTTCCACTTCATGCTTGGAATGTGAGTGCTCGCCATGATTCCAAGAAAGACTTGCTTTTGTTTAGAGCTCTGCCCTACAATGACAGGCATATGCCTCAGGCTAGCTGCACCCCGTGCAAGCGCGTGCCTTCGACGGACTGAATCCAAGCCACACCGCGACATTGCCCAGCAGCCAATGGATCTTACAGTGCAATGCAGGATTGATAACCCGTTGGTCAGATGTCCAGTTTTGCAATCACAAGTCACACACACGTAATGCAGTTACATTAGTTGTAGGCACAGGAAAAAAAATTAAAGCATTGTGCTTCACTAGATGGAAATCAATCAAATTCCTAATTTATCATCTCATGCTAATCTCATACTAATCTTCTATGTATACTATCAGATGGTGATCCCCTCTACTCCACATGAGCATTGAATTGAAAAGTGTAGAAACCTTGTCGATGGCTGAGATGCCTATACTTTGTTGCATTGTATCGCGGATCGGATGCTACTTTGGGATGAACGACTATGGCCACATGAATGTGGTTCAATATATGCTACTCCCTCCGTCCCAAAAAGAATGACGTTTTGGGTGTTCGTGCCACAAGTTTGACTCGATTTGTAGAAAATATATACAATATTTATATCTCCAAAAAAATTTGTTAAAAAACTAGATATAAAGATCTTTTCGATAATACTAATTATGATACTAATCGATGATATTTAGTATTTATAAAAATTGCCGGCAGTCATTTCTCGGGAAGCGAGAACGTCATTCTTTTTGGGACGGAGGGAGTACTTTATAACCTTAATGTGCTTCAATGCTACATTGATTATTGTTGGTGCAGACTTATGATGTTTTACGAAAATATGGTCACATTTAGTCGCAATTGGGAAACAAAAATTTTGAGGACTATAATCCACAAGAAGTCACCAGTGGCGAGCATGACGAATGGACAGGAGAAGAGAATAGGAAGTTGCTCCTGTAAAGCTTTCGTACCGTTCA